>SZWC01001589.1:141438-153023 GCA_023375785.1 Penium margaritaceum | reverse complement strand
TAGTGACATTATTTGGTCATGGTCAGTGACATATGCCTACTTTGGTTGGTCATCGTGCATGGTCTCCACACTGTGCCACAACGTATTGAAGCCCCTTGTGCTTGCTATGCGATACTTGGTGTTCCCAAACCATTGTTTCCCCCTCTGACCATTTGTGACTCGTATTATGAGTTGTCAACGTTGACCACACACACCAGATTTTTTTGGTCAAAGGCAGTACATATGCCTACTTTGGTCGGTCATTGTGCATGGTAGCCACACCTTGCTACTACTGACTGAAGGTCGTTGTATTTGGTAGTTGAGAACCGATATTCCCATAGCATTGTTTCCTGTCCTGACCGTTTGTGACTCATGTTATGGTTGGTCAACGTTGACCTCCCATATTGAAATTCTGTGGTCATGATCAGTGACATATGCCTAGTTTGGTTGTTTGGTGTGCATATTAGCCACACCGTGCCACTACGTACTGAAGTTCATTGTCCTTTCTAGTCAATACATAGGCTTCCTAAACCATTGTCTCTCCCTCTGACCATCTGTGACTCGTGTTATGAGTTGTCAATGTTGACAACACATAGTGGACTTATTCGGTCGTAGTGAGTGACGTATGCATCCTTTGGTTGGTCACTGTGCACGCTAGACATACCGTGCCACTGCTTATTGAAGGTCTTTCTACTTCCTAGTTGATAACTAGTGTTCCCAACCCATTGTTTTCCCCTCTGGCCATTTGTGACTCGTGTTATGCGTTTTCAACGTTGACCACATGAAGTCAAATTCTTTCGTCATGGTCAGTGACATATGCATACTTTAGTTGGTCACTGTGCATTGAAGCCACATTGTGCCACTACATATTGAAGGTATTTCTACTTGATAGTAGATAACTAGTATACACAAACCATTACCTTCCACCCTGACCATTTGTGACTCGTGTTGTGAGTTGTCAAAGTTTACCACACTTAGTGACATTATTTGGTCATGGTCAGTGACGTATGCCTACTTTGGTTGGTCATCGTGCATGGTCTCAACACCGTGCCACGACGTATTGAAGCCCCATGTGCTTGCTATGTGATTCGTGGTGTTCCCAAACCATTGTTCCCCCTCTGACCATTTGTGACTCGTATTATGAGTTGTCAACGTGGACCACACACAGCGGATTTCTTTGGTCAAAGGCAGTACATATGCCTACGTTGGTCGGTCATTGTGCATGGTAGCCACACCGTGCTACTACTGACTGAAGGTCGTTGTACTTGGTCGTTGAGAACCGATTTTCTCATAGCATTGTTTCCTCTCCTGACCGTTTGTGACTCGTGTTATGGTTGGTCTACGTTGACCACCCATATTGAAATTCTCTGGTCATGATCAGTGACATATGCCTGGTTTGATTGTTCTGTGTGCATATTAGCCACACCGTGCCACTACGTATTGAAGTTCTTTGCCCTTTCTAGCCAATACATAGGCTTACCAAACCATTGTCTCTCCCTCTGACCATTTGTGACTCGTGTTATGAGTTGTCAATGATGACCACACATATTGGACTTATTCTGTCGTAGTCAGTGACGTATGCATCCTTTGGTTGGTCACTGTGCACGCTAGCCATACCGTGCCACTGCTTGTTGAAGGTCTTTGTACTTGCTAGTTGATAACTAGTGTTACCAACCCATTGTTTTCCCCTCTGACCATTTGTGACTCCTGTTATGTGTTTTCAACGTTGACCACATGACGTGAAATTTGTTGGTCATGGTTAGTGACATATGCATACTTTGGTTGGTCACTGTGCATTGAAGCCACATTGTGCCACGACATATCAAAGGTATTTGTACTTCCTAGTCAACAACTAGTATGCACAAACCATGATCTTCCACCCTGACTGTTCGTGACTCGTGTTATGAGTTGTCAAAGTTTACCACACTTCGTGACATTATTTGGTAATGGTCAGTGACATATGCCTACTTTGGTTGGTCATCGTGCATGGTTTGCACACCATGCCACAACGTATTGAAGCCCCTTGTGCTTGCTATGTGATACTTGGTGTTCCCAACCCATTGTTTCCCCCTCTGACAATTTGTGACCCATATTATGGGTTTTCAACGTTGACCACACATAGTAAATTTATTTGGTCATGGTAAGTGGCACATGCCTAATCTGGTTGGTCATTGTACATGGTAGCCACACCGTTCCACTACTTGTTGAAAGTATTTGCACTTGCTAGTCAATAAATAGCAAAAGGTTTCTCCCTTTGACACCAGGTCGGTTTTTGTTTATTTGTTACGCGTAGGTGCCTTCACTGGAATACTCCCTCCNCTATTTGGTCATGGTAAGTGGCACATGCCTAATCTGGTTGGTCATTGTACATGGTAGCCACACCGTTCCACTACTTGTTGAAAGTATTTGCACTTGCTAGTCAATAAATAGCAAAAGGTTTCTCCCTTTAACACCAGGTCGGTTTGTGTTTATTCGTAACGCGTAGGTGCCTTCACTGGAATACTCCCTCCCACCCCACTAGAGGGATGTTCCGTGGACGACCTGGAGGACAGATTTGCGACCGCATTATGACACCCCCCCTACCCCCCAACGGCTTAGGCTCGAAGGTAGAGTTGAGGTAGCACAACACGCCCCCCTCCCCCAGGTTGCGAGCCTATTCTATATTGCGTATACGAGGGTTCAAACCCAGGACCTATCGCTCCAGAATCTAACTCTATAAGCACTAAGCCAACTCACATGCTGTTCATATGTCGTCCAAATGACATTAGAAGGGTTCATACGGGTAAAGGGCATAAAATAAGGGGGTGTAAGATTATAGGGTAGTTTTCACAAGTATGAATGATAATAAATTCAGTTTATTTATAAACAATTGACGCAGACTAAGTTTTGAATTTTGCAACTTCGAGCTTGAATAACCTCTCAACCATTGCTGCGATTGACCAGCTGCAAGAAGGAAAGATGACAAGACACAGTGAAACTCTTTTTATGATATTCAATGACACAAGAATATTTTGGTTGGTCATTGTGCATGGTAGCCATACCGTGCCACCACTTATCGAAGGTCTTTGTACTTGCTAGTCGATACCAGGTATTCCCAAACCATTGTTTCCCCCTCTGACCATTTGTGACTCGTATTATGAGTTGTAAACGTTGACCACACACAGCGGATTTCTCTGGTCAAAGGCAGTACATATGCCTACTTTGGTCGGTCATTGTGCATGGTAGGCACACCGTGCTACTACTGACTGAAGGTCGTTGTACTTGGTAGTTGAGAACCGATATTCCCATAGCATTGTTTCCTGTCCTGACCGTTTGTGACTCGTGTTATGGTTGGTCAACGTTGACCACCCATATTGAAATTCTCTGGTCATGATCAGTGACATATGCCTAGTTTGATTGTTTGGTGTGCATATTAGCCACACCGTGCCACCACGTATTGAAGTTCTTTGTCCTTTCTAGCCAATACATAGGCTTCCCAATCCATTGTTTTCCCCTCTGACCATTTGTGACTCGTGTTATGCGTTTTCAACGTTGACCAGATGAAGTGGAATTTGTTCGTCATGGTTAGTGACATATGCATACTTTGGTTGGTCACTGTCCATTGAAGCCACATTGTGCCACTACATATTGAATGTATTTGTACTTGCTAGTAGATAACTAGTATTCACAAACCATTATCTTCCNTAAGAAGGAAAGTTGACAAGACACAGTGAAACTCTTTTTATGATATTCAATGACACAAGAATATTTTGGTTGGTCATTGTGCATGGTAGCCATACCGTGCCACCACTTATCGAAGGTCTTTGTACTTGCTAGTCGATACCAAGTATTCCCAAACCATTGTTTCCCCTTCTGACCATTTGTGACTCGTATGATGAGTTGTCAACGTTGACCACACATAGCGGATTTCTCTGGTCAAAGGCAGTACATATGCCTACTTTGGTCGGTCATTGTGCATGGTAGGCACACCGTGCTACTACTGACTGAAGGTCGTTGTACTTGATAGTTCAGAACCGATATTCTCATAGCATTGTTTCCTCTCCTTACCGTTTGTGACTCGTGTTGTGGTTGGTCAACGTTGACCACCCATATTGAAACTATGTGGTCATGATCAGTGACATATGCCTTGTTTGATTGTTTGGTGTGCATATTAGCCACACCGTGCCACTACGTATTGAAGTTCTTTGTCCTTTCTAGTCAATACATATGCTTCCCAAACCACTGTCTCTCCCTCTGACCATTTGGGACTGGCGTTATGAGTTGTCAATGTTGACCACACATAGTGGACTTATTCGGTCGTAGTCAGTGACGCATGCATCCTTTGGATGGTCACTGTGCACGCTAACCATACCATGCCATTGCTTGTTGAAGGTCTTTGTACTTGCTAGTTGATAACTAGTGTTCCCTATCCATTGTTTTCCCCTTTGACCATTTGTGACTCGTGTTATGCGTTTTCAACATTGACCACATGAAGTGAAATTTGTTCGTTATGGTTAGTGACATATGCATACTTTGGTTGGTCACTGTACATTGAAGCCACATTGTGCCACTACATATTGAAGGTCTTTTTACTTGCTAGTAGATAACTAGTATTCGCAAACCATTGCCATCCACCCTGACCATTTGTGACTCATGTTGTGAGTTGTCAAAGTTTACGACACTTAGTGACATTATTTGGTCATGGTCAGTGACATATGCCTACATTGGTTGGTCATCGTGCATGGTCTCCACACCGTGCCACAATGTATTGAAGCCCCTTGTGCTTGCTATGTGATACTTGGTGTTCCCAAACCATTGTTTCCCCCTCTGACCATTTGTGACTCGTATTATGAGTTGTCAACGTTGACCACACACATCGGATTTCTTTGGTCAAAGGCAGTACATATGCCTACTTTGGTCGGTCATTGTGCATGGTAGCCACACCGTGATACTACTGAATGAAGGTTGTTGTACTTGGTAGTTGAGAACCGATATTCCCATAGCATTGTTTCCTGTCCTGACCATTTGTGACTCGTGTTATGAGCTGTCAATGTTGACCACACATAGTGGACTTATTCGGTCGTAGTGAGTGATGTATGCATCCTTTGGATGGTCACTATGCACGCTAGCCATACAGTCCCACTGCTTGTTGAAGGTCTTTGTACTTCCTAGTTGATAACTAGTGTTCCCAACCCATTGTTTTCCCCTCTGACCATTTGTGACTCGTGTTATGCGTTTTCAATGTTGACCACATGAAGTGAAATTCTTTCGTCATGGTCAGTGACATATGCATACTTTGGTTGGTCACTGTGCATTGAAGCCACATTCTGCCACTACAAATTGAAGGTATTTGTTCTTGCTAGTAGATAACTAGTATTCATAACCGATTACCTTCCACCCTGACCATTTGTGAATCGTGTTGTGAGTTGTCAAAGTTTACCACACTTAGTGACATTATTTGGTCATGTTCAGTGACATATGCCTACATTGGTTGGTCATTGTGCATGGTCTCCACACCGTGCCACAACGTATTGAAGCCCCTTGTGCTTGCTATTCGATACGTGGTGTTCCCAAACCATTGTTTCCCCCTCTGACCATTTGTGACTCCTATTATGAGTTGTCAACGTGGACCACACACAGCAGATTTCTTTGGTCAAAGGCGGTACACATGCTTACTTTGGTCGGTCATTGTACATGGTAGCCACACCGTGCTACTACAAACTGAAGGTCGTTGTACTTGGTAGTTGAGAACCGATATTCCCATAGCATTGTTTCCTGGACTGACCGTTTGTGACTCGTGTTATGGTTGGTCAACGTTGACCACCCATGTTGAAATTCTCTGGTCATGATCAGTGACATATGCCTAGTTTGGTTGTTTGGTGTGCATATTAGCCACACCGTGCCACTACGTATTGAAGTTCTTTGTCCTTTCTAGTCAATACATAGGCTTCCCAGACCATTTTCCCTCCCTCTGACCATTTGTGACTCGTGTTATGAGTTGTCAATGTTGACCACACATAGTGGACTGATTTGGTTGTAGTCAGTGACGTATGCATCCTTTGGTTGGTCACTGTGCACGCTAGCCATACAATGCCACTGCTTGTTGAAGGTCTTTGTACGTCCTAGTTGATAACCAGTGTTCCCAACCCATTGTTTTCCCCTCTGACCATTTGTGACTCGTGTTATGCGTTTTCAACGTTGACGACATGAAGTGAAATTCTTTCGTCATGGTCAGTGACATATGCATACTTTGGTTGGTCACTGTGCATTGAAGCCACATTCTGCCACTACATATTGAAGGTATTTGTACTTGCTAGTAGATAACTAGTATTCACAAACCATTACCTTCCACCCTGACCATTTGTGACTCGTGTTGTGAGTTGTCAAAGTTTACCACACTTAGTGACATTATTTGGTCATGGTCAGTGACATATGCCTACTTTGGTTGTTTGGTGTGCATATTAGCCACACCGTGCCACAATGTATTGAAGTTCTTTGTCCTTTATAGCCAATACATAGGGTTCCCAATCCATTGTTTTCCCCTCTGACCATTTGTGACTCGTGTTATGCGTTTTCAACGTTGACGACATGAAGTGAAATTCTTTCGTCATGGTCAGTGACATATGCATACTTTGGTTGGTCACTGTGCATTGAAGCCACATTATGCCACTACATATTGAATGTATTTGTACTTGCTAGTAGATAACTAGTATTCACAAACCATTACCTTCCACCCTGACCATTTGTGACTCGTGTTGTGAGTTGTCAAAGTTTACCACACACAGTGACATTATTTGGTCATGGTCAGTGACATATGCCTACTTTGGTTGGTCACCGTGCATGGTCTCCACACTGTGCCACAACGTATTGAAGCCCCTTGTGCTTGCTATGTGATACTTGGTGTTCCCAAACCATTGTTTCCCCCTCTGACCATTTGTGACTCGTATTATGAGTTGTCAACATGGACCACACACAGCAGATTTCTTTGGTCAAAGGCAGTACATATGCCTACTTTGATCGGTCATTGTGCATGGTAGCCACACCGTGCTACTACTGACTAAAGGTCGTTGTACTTGGTAGTTGAGAACCGATATTCTCATAGCATTGTTTCCTCTCCTGACCGTTTGTGACTCGTGTTATGGTTGGTCAACGTGGACCACCCATATTGAAATTCTCTGGTCATGATCAGTGACATATGCCTACTTTGGTTGTTTGGTGTGCATATTAGCCACACCGTGCCACTACGTATTGAAGTTCTTTGTCCTTTCTTGTCAATACATAGGCTTCCCAAACCATTTTCTCTCCCTCTGACCATTTGTGACTCGTGTTATGAATTGTCAATGTTGACCACACATAGTGGACTTATTTGGTCGTAGTCAGTGATGTATGCATCCTTTGGTTGGTCACTGTGCACGCTAGCCATACAGTGCCAGTGCTTGTTGAAGGTCTTTGTACGGCCTAGTTGATAACTAGTGTTCCCAACCCATTGTTTTCCCCTCTGACCATTTGTGACTCGTGTTATGCGTTTTCAACGTTGACCACATGAAGTGAAATTCTTTCGTCATGGTCAGTGACATATGCATACTTTGGTTGGTCACTGTGCATTGAAGCNCCACATTGTGCCACTACATATTGAAGGTATTTGTACTTGCTAGTAGATAACTAGTATTCACAAACCATTACCTTCCACCCTGACCATTTGTGACTCGTGTTGTGAGTTGTCAAAGTTTACCACACTTAGTGACATTATTTGGTCATGGTCAGTGACATATGCCTACTTTGGTTCGTCATCGTGCATGGTCTCCACATCGTGCCACAACGTATTGAAGCCCCTTGTGCTTGCTATGCAATACGTGGTGTTCCCAAACTATTGTTTCCCCCCTCTGACCATTTGTGACTCGTATTATGAGTTGTCAACGTGGACCACACACAGCAGATTTCTTTGGTCAAAGGCAGTACATATGCCTACTTTGGTCAGTCATTGTGCATGGTAGCCACACCGTGCTACTACTGACTGAGGGTCGCTGTACTTGGTAGTTGAGAATCGATATTCTCATAGCATTTTTTCCTCTCCGGACCGTTCGTGACTCGTGTTATGGTTGGTCAACGTTGACCACCCATATTGAAATTCGCTGGCCATGACCAGTGACATATGCCTAGTTTGATTGTTTGGTGTGCATATTAGCCACACCGTGCCACTACGTATTGACGTTCTTTGTCCTTTCTAGCCAATACATAGGCTTCCCAATCCATTGTTTTCCCCTCTGACCATTTGTGACTCGTGTTATGCGTTTTCAACGTTGACCACATGAAGTGAAATTTGTTCGTCATGGTTAGTGACATATGCATACTTTGGTTGGTCACTCTTCATTGACGCCACATTGTGCCACTACATATTGAATGTATTTGTATTGGCTAGTAGATAACTAGTATTCACAACCCATTACCGTCCACCCTGACCATTTTTGACTCGTGTTGTGAGTTGTCAAAGTTTACCACACATAGTGACAGTATTTGGTCATGGTCAGTGACATATGCCTACTTTGGTTGGTCATCGTGCATGGTCTCCACACTGTGTCACAACGTATTGAAGCCCCTTGTGCTTGCTATGTGATACTTGGTGTTCCCAAACCATTGTTTCCCCCTCTGACCATTTGTGACTCGTGTTATGAGTTGTCAACGTTGACCACACAAAGCGGATTTCTTTGGTCAAAGGCAGTACATATGCCTACTTTGGTCGGTCATTGTGCATGGTAGCCACACCGTGCTACTACTGACTGAAAGTCGTTGTACTTGGTAGTTGAGAACCGATATTCTCATAGCATTGTTTCCTCTTCTGACCGTTTGTGACTCGTGTTATGGTTGGTCAACGTTGACCACCCATATTGAAATTCTCTGGGCATGATCAGTGACATATGCCTAGTTTGATTGTTTGGTGTGCATATTAGCCACACCGTGCCACTGGGTATTGAAGTTCTTTGTCCATTCTAGCCAATACATAGGCTTCCCAATCCATTGTTTTCCCCTCTGACCATTTGTGACTCGTGTTATGCGTTTTTAACGTTGACCACATGAAGTGAAATTAGTTTGTCATGGTTAGTGACATGTGCATACGTTGGTTGGTCACTCTGCATTGAAGCCACATTGTGCCACTACATATTGAAGGTATTTGTACTTGCTAGTACATAACTAGTATTCACAAACCATTACCTTCCACCCTGACCATTTGTGACTCGTGTTGTGAGTTGTAAAAGTTTACCACACTTAGTTACATTATTTGGTCATGGTCAGTGACATATGCCTACTTTGGTTGGTCATCGTGCATGGTCTCCACACCATGCCACAACGTATTGAAGCCCCTTGTGCTTGCTATGTGATACTTGATGTTCCCAAACCATTGTTTCCCCCCTCTGACCATTTGTAACTCCTATTATGAGTTGTCAACGTTGACCACACACAGCGGATTTCTTTGGTCAAAGGCAGTACATTGGCTACTTTGGTCGGTCATTGTGCATGGTAGCCACACCGTGCTACTACTGACTGATGGTCGTTCTACTTGGTAGCTGAGAACCGATATTCTCATAGCATTGTTTCCTCTCCTGACCGTTTGTGACTCGTGTTATGGTTGGTCAACGTTGACCACCCGTATTGAAATTCTCTGGTCATGATCAGTGACATATGCCTAGTTTGATTGTTTGGTGTGCATATTAGCCACACCGTGCCACTACGTATTGAAGTTCTTTGTCCTTTATAGCCAATACCTAGGGGTTCCCAATCCATTGTTTTCCCCATTGACCATTTGTGACTCGTGTTATGAGTTGTCAATGTTGACCACACATAGTGGACTTATTTGGTCGTAGTTAGTGACGTATGCATCCTTTGGTTGGTCACTGTGTACGCTAGCCATACCGTGCCACTGCTTGTTGAAGGTCTTTGTACTTCCTAGTTGATAACTAGTGTTCCCAACCCATTGTTTTCCACTGTGACCATTTGTGACTCGTGTCATGCGTTTTCAACGTTGACCACATGAAGTGAAATTCTTTCGTCATGGTCAGTGACATATGCATACTTTGGTTGGTCACTGTGCGTTGAAGCCACATTGTTCCACTACATATTGAAGGTATTTCTACTTGCTAGTAGATAACTAGTATTCACAAACCATTACCTTCCACCCTGACCATTTGTGACTCGTGTTGTGAGTTGTCAAAGTTTACCGGACTTAGTGACATTATTTGGTCATGGTCAGTGACATATGCCTACTTTGGTTGGTCATCGTGCATGGTCTCCACAACGTGCCACAGCGTACTAAAGCCCCTTGTGCTTGCTATGTGATACGTGGTGTTCCCAAACCATTGTTTCCCCCTCTGACCATTTGTGACTCGTATCATGAGTTGTCAACGTGGACCACACACAGCGGATTTCTTTGGTCAAAGGCAGTACATACGCCTACTTTGGTCGGTCATTGTGCATGGTAGCCACACCGTGCTACTACTGACTGAAGGTCGTTGTACTTGGTAGTTGAGAACCGATATTCTCATAGCATTGTTTCCTCTCCTGACCGTATGTGACTCGTGTTATGGTTGGTCAAAATTGACCACCCATATTGAAATTCTCTGGTCGTGAATAGTGACATCTGCCTAGTTTGATTGTTTGGTGTGCATATTAGCCACACCGTGCCACTACGTATTGAAGTTCTTTGTCCGTTCTAGCCAATACATAGGCTTCCCAATCCATTGTTTTCCCCTCTGACCATTTGTGACTCGTATTATGCGTTTTCAACGTTGACCACATGAAGTGAAATTTGTTCGTCATGGTTAGTGACATATGCATACTTTGGTTGGTCACTGTGCATTGAAGCCACATTGTGCCACTACATATTGAATGTATTTGTACTTGCTAGTAGATAACTAGTATTCACAAAACATTACCTTCCACCTTGACCATTTGTGACTCGTGTTGTGAGTTGTCAATGTTTACCACACATAGTGACATTATTTGGTCATGGTCAGTGACATATGCCTACTTTGGTTGGTCATCGTGCATGGTCTCCACACCGTGCCACAACGTATTGAAGATCCTTGTGCTTGCTATGCGATACTTGGTGTTTCCAAACCATTGTTTCCCCCTCTGACCATTTGTGACTCGTGTTGTGAGTTGTCAATGTTTACCACACATAGTGACATTATTTGGTCATGGTCAGTGACATATGCCTACTTTGGTTGGTCATCGTGCATGGTCTCCACACCGTGCCACAACGTATTGAAGATCCTTGTGCTTGCTATGTGATACTTGGTGTTCCCAACCCATTTTTTCCCCATCTGACAATTCGTGATCCATATTATGGGTTGTCAACATTTACCACGCATGGTAAACTTATTTGGTCATGGTAAGTGGCACATGCCTAATCTCGTTGGTCATTGTACATGGTAGCCACACCGTTCCACTACTTGTTGAAAGTATTTGCACTTGCTAGTCAATAAATAGAAAAAGGTTTCTCCCTTTGACACCAGGTCGGTTTTTGTTTATTTGTTACGCGTACGTGCCTTCACTGGAATACTCCCTCCCACCCCCCTAGAGGGATGTTCCGTGGACGACCTGGAGGACAGATTTGCGACCGCATTATGACA
>SZWC01001589.1:109179-132944 GCA_023375785.1 Penium margaritaceum | reverse complement strand
AGTGACATATGCATACTTTGGTTGGTCACTGTGCATTGAAGCCACATTGTCCCACTACATATTGAAGGTATTTGTACTTGCTAGTAGATAACTAGTATTCACAAACCATTACCTTCCACCCTGACCATTTGTGACTCGTGTTGTGAGTTGTCAAAGTTAACCACACTTAGTGACATTATTTGGTCATGGTCAGTGACATATGCCTACTTTGGTTGGTCATCGTGCATGGTCTCCACACCGTGCCACAGCGTACTATAGCCCCTTGTGCTTGCTATGTGATACGTGGTGTTCCCAAACCATTGTTTCCCCCTCTGATCATTTGTGACTCGTATTATGAGTTGTCAACGTGGACCACACACAGCGGATTTCTTTGGTCAAATGCAGTACATATGCCTACTTTGGTCGGTCATTGTGCATGGTAGCCACACCGTGCTACTACTGACTGAAGGTCGTTGTACTTGGTAGTTGAGAACCGATATTCTCATATTATTGTTTCCTCTCTTGACCGTTTGTGACTCGTGTTATGGTTGGTCAACGTTGACCACCCATATTGAAATTCTCTGGTCGTGATCAGTGACATCTGCCTAGTTTGATTGTTTGGTGTGCATATTAGCCATACTGTGCCACTACGTATTGAAGTTCTTTGTCCTTTCTAGCCAATACATAGGCTTCCCAATCCATTGTTTTCCCGTCTGACCATTTGTGACTCGTGTTATACGTTTTCAACGTTGACCACATGAAGTGAAATTTGTTCGTCATGGTTAGTGACATATGCATAGTTTGGTTGGTCACTGTGCTTTGAAGCCACATTGTGCCACTACATAATGAATTTATTTGTACTTGCTAGTAGATAACTGGTATTCACAAACCATTAACTTCCACCCTGACCATTTGTGACTCGTGTTGTGAGTTGTCAAAGTTTACCACACATAGTGACATTATTTGGTCATGGTCAGTGACATATGCCTACTTTGGTTGGTCATCGTGCATGTCTCCACACCGTGCCACAACGTATTGAAGCCGCTTGTGCTTGGTGTTCTTAACCCATTGTTTCCTCATCTGACAATTCGTGACCCATATTATGGGTTGTCAACGTTGACCACGCATGGTAAAATTATTTGGTCATGGTAAGTGGCACATGCCTAATCTCGTTGGTCATTGTACATGGTAGCCACACCGTTCCACTACTTGTGGAAAGTATTTGCACTTGCTAGTCAATAAACAGCAAAAGGTTTCTCCCTTTGACACCAGGTCGGTTTGTGTTTATTTTTTACGCGTAGGTGCCTTCACTGGACTACTCCCTCCCACCCCCCTAGAGGGATGTTCCGTGGACGACCTGGAGGACAGATTTGCGACCGCATTATGACACCCCCCTACCCCTCCACGGCTTAGGCTCGAAGGTAGAGTTGAGGTAGCACAACACGGCCGCCTCCTTCCCCTCCCAGGTCGCGGGCCTATTCTATATTGCGCGTACGAGGATTCAAACCAGGACCTATCGCTCCACAATCTAACTCTATAAGCACTAAGCCAACTCACATGGTGTTCATATGTTGTCCAAATGACATTATAAGGGTTCCTATGGGTAAAGGGCATAAAATAAGGGGGTGTAAGATTATATGGTAGTTTTAAAAAGTATGAATGATAATAAATTCAGTTTATTCATAAACAATTGACGCAGGCTAAGTTTTGAATTTTGCAACTTCGAGCTTGAATAACCTCTCAACCATTGCTGCGATTGACCAGCCGCAAGAAGGAAAGATGACAAGACACAGTGAAACTTTTTTTTATGATATTCAATGACACAAGACTATTTTGGTTGGTCATTGTGCATGGTAGCCATACCGTGCCACCACTTATCGAATGTCTTTGTACTTGCTAGTCGATACCAAGTGTTCCCAAACCATTGTTTCCGCCTCTGACCATTTGTGACTCGTATTATGAGTTGTCAATGTTGACCACACACAGCGGATTTCTCTGGTCAAAGGCAGTACATATGCCTACTTTGGTCGGTCATTGTGCATGGTAGGCACACAGTGCTACTACTGACTGAAGGTCATTGTACTTGGTGGTTGAGAACCGATATTCTCATAGCATTGTTTCCTCTCCTTACCGTTTGTGACTCGTGTTATGGTTGGTCAACGTTGACCACACATATTGAAATTCTGTGGTCATGATCAGTGACATATGCCTTGTTTGATTGTTTGGTGTGCATATTAGCCACACCGTGCCACTACCTATTGAAGTTCTTTGTCCTTTCTAGTCAATACATATGCTTCCCAGACCATTATCTCTCCCTCAGACCATTTGGGACTGGAGTTATGAGTTGTCAATGTTGACCACACATAGTGGACTTATTCGGTCGTAGTCAGTGACGCATGCATCCTTTGGTTGGTCACTGTGCACGCTAGCCATACCGTGCCACTGCTTGTTGAAGGTCTTTGTACTTGCTAGTTTAAAACTAGTGTTCCCAATCCATTGTTTTCCCCTCTGACCATTTGTGACTCGTGTTATGCGTTTTCAACATTGACCACATGAAGTGAAATTTGGTCGTCATGGTTAGTGACATATGCATACTTTGGTTGGTCACTGTACATTGAAGCGACATTGTGCCACTACATATTGAAGGTATTTGTACTTGCTAGTAGATAACTAGTATTCACAAACCATTACCTTCCACCCTGACCATTTGTGACTCGTGTTGTGAGTTGTCAAAGTTTACCACACNTAGTGACATTATTTGGTCATGGTCAGTGACATATGCCTACTTTGGTTGGTCATCGTGCATGGTCTCCACACCGTGCCACAACGTATTGAAGCCCCTTGTGCTTGCTATGTGATACTTGGTGTTCCCAAACCATTGTTTCCCCCTCTGACCATTTGTGACTCGTATTATGAGTTGTCAACGTTGACCACACACAGCGGATTTCTTTGGTCAAAGGCAGTACATATGCCTATTTTGGTCGGTCATTGTGCATGGTAGCCACATCGTGCTACTACTGAATGAAGGTCGTTGTACTTGGTAGTTGAGAACCGATATTCCCATAGCATTGTTTCCTGTCCTGACCGTTTGTGACTCGTGTTATGAGTTGTCAATGTTGACCACACATAGTGGACTTATTCGGTCGTAGTGAGTGACGTATGCATCCTTTGGTTGGTCACTGTGAACGCTAGCCATACCGTGCCACTGCTTGTTGAAGGTCTTTGTACTTCCTAGTTGATAACTAGTGTTCCCAACCCATTGTTTTCCCCTCTGACCATTTGTGACTCGTGTTATGTGTTTTCAATGTTGACCACATGAAGTGAAATTCTTTCGTCATGGTCAGTGACATATGCATACCTTGGTTGGTCACTGTGCATTGAAGCCACGTTCTGCCACTGCACATTGAAGGTATTTGTACTTGCTAGTACATAAGTAGTATTCACAACCCATTACCTTCCACCCTGACCATTTGTGACTCGTGTTGTGAGATGTCAAAGTTTACCACACTTAGTGACATTATTTGGTCATGGTCAGTGACATATGCCTACTTTGGTTGGTCATCGTGCATGGTCTCCACACTGTGGCACAACGTATTGAAGCCCTTTGTGCTTGCTATGTGATACTTGGTGTTCCCAAACCATTGTTTCCCCCTCCGACCATTTGTGACTCGTATTATGAGTTGTCAACGTTGACCACGCACAGCGGATTTATTTGGTCAAAGGCGGTACATATGCCTACTTTGGTCGGTCATTGTACATGGTAGCCACACCGTGCTACTACACACTGACGGTCGTTGTACTTGGTAGTTGAGAACCGATATTCCCATAGCATTGTTTCCTGTCCTGACCGTCTGTGACTCGTGTTATGGTTGGTCAACGTTGACCACCCATGTTGAAATTCTCTGGTCATGATCAGTGACATATGCCTAGTTTGGTTGTTTGGTGTGCATATTAGCCACATCGTGCCACTACGTATTGAAGTTCTTTGTCCTTTCTAGTCAATACATAGGCTTCCCAAACCATTTTCTCTCCCTCTGACCATTTGTGACTCATATTATGAGTTGTCAACGTGGACCACACAGCATATGTTCTTGGTCAAAGGCAGTACATATGCCTACTTTGGTCGGTCATTGTGCATGGTAGCCACACCGTGCTACTACTGACTGAAGGTCGTTGTACTTGGTAGTTGAGAACCGATATTCTCATAGCATTGTCTCCTCTCCTGGCTGTTTGTGACTCGTGTTATGGTTGGTCAACGTTGACCACCCATATTGAAATTCTCTGGCCATGATCAGTGACATATGCCTAGTTTGATTGTTTGGTGTGCATATTAGCCACACCGTGCCACTACGTATTGAAGTTCTTTGTCCTTTCTATCCAATACATACGCTTCCCAATCCATTGTTTTCCCCTCTGACCAGTTGCGACTCGTGTTATGCGTTTTCAACGTTGACCACATGAAGTGAAATTTGTTCGTCATGGTTAGTGACATATGCATACTTTGGTTGGTCACTGTGCATTGAAGTCACATTGTGCCACTACCTATTGAATGTATTTATACTAGCTAGTAGATAACTAGTATTCACAACCCATTACCTTCCACCCTGACCATTTGTGACTCGTGTTGTGAGTTGTCAAAGTTTACCACACATAGTGACATTATTTGGTCATGGTCAGTGACATATGCCTACTTTGGTTGGTCATCGTGCATGGTCTCCACACTCTGCCACAACGTATTGAAGCCCCTTGTGCTTGCTATGTGATACTTGGTGTTCCCAAACCATTGTTTCCCCCTCTGACCATTTGTGACTTGTAATATGAGTTGTCAACGTTGACCACAAACAGCGGATGTCTTTGGTCAAAGGCAATACATATGCCTACTTTGGTCGGTCATTGTGCATGGTAGCCACACCGTGCTACTACTGACTGAAGGTCGTTGTACTTGGTAGTTGAGAACCGATATTTTCATGGAATTGTTTCCTGCACTGACTGTTTGTGACTCGTGTTATTGTTGGTCAACGTTGACCACCCATATTGAATTTCTGTGGTCATGATCAGTGACATATGCCTAGTTTGGTTGTTTGGTGTGCATATTAGCCACACCGTGCCACTACGTATTGAAGTTCTTTGTCCTTTCTAGTCAATACATAGGCTTCCCAAACCATTGTCTATCCCTTTGACCATTTGTGACTCGTGTTATGAGTTTTCAATGTTGACCACACATAGTGGACTTATTCGGTCGTAGTCAGTGACGTATGCATCCTTTGCTTGGTCACTGTACACGCTAGCCATACCGTGCCACTGCTTGTTGAAGGTCTTTGTACTTCCTAGTTGATAACTAGTGTTCCCAACCCATTGTTTTCCCCTCTAACCATTTGTGACTCGTGTTATGCGTTATCAACGTTGACCACATGAAGTGAAATTCTTTCGTCATGGTCAGTGACATATGCATACTTTGGTTGGTCACTGTGCATTGAAGCCACATTGTGCCACTACATATTGAAGGTATTTGTACTTGCTAGTAGATAACTAGTATTCACAAACCATTACCTTTCACCCTGACCATTTGTGACTCGCGTTGTGAGTTGTCAAAGTTTACCACACATAGTGACACTATTTGGTCATGGTCAGTGACATATGCCTACTTTGGGTGGTCATCGTGCATGGTCTCCACACTGTGTCACAACGTATTGAAGCCCCTTGTGCTTGCTATGTGATACTTGGTGTTCCCAAACCATTGTTTCCCCCTCTGACCATTTGTGACTCGTATTATGAGTTGTCAACGTTGACCACACAAAGCGGATTTCTTTGGTCGAAGGCAGTACATATGCCTACTTTGGTCGGTCATTGTGCATGGTAGCCACACCGTGCTACTACTGACTGAAATTCGTTGTACTTGGTAGTTGAGAACCGATTTTCTCATAGCATTGTTTCCTCTCCTTGCCGTTTGTGACTCGTGTTATGGTTGGTCAACGTTGACCACCCATATTGAAATTCTCTGGTCATGATTAGTGACATATGCCTAGTTTGATTGTTTGGTGTGCACATTAGCCACACCGTGCCACTACGTATTGAAGTTATTTGTCCTTTCTAGCCAATACATAGGCTTCCCAATCCATTGTTTTCCCCTCTAAACATTTGTGACTCGTGTTATGCGTTTTCAACGTTGACCACATGTACTGAAATGTGTTCATCATGGTTAGTGACATATGCATACTTTGGTTGGTCACTGTGCATTGAAGCCACATTGTGCCACTACATATTGAATGTATTTGCGGTGTCTAGTAGATAACTAGTATTCACAAACCATTACCTTCCACCCTGACCATTTGTGACTCGTGTTGTGAGCTGTCAATGTTTACCACACATAGTGACATTATTTGTTCATGGTCAGTGACATATGCCTACTTTGGTTGGTCATCGTGCATTGTCTCCACACTGTGCCACAACGTATTGAAGCCCCTTGTGCTTGCTATGTGATACGTGGTGTTCCCAAACCATTGTTTCCCCCTCTGACCATTTGTGACTCGTATTATGAGTTGTCAACGTTGACCACACACAGCAGATTTCTTTGGTCAAAGGCAGTACATATGCCTACCTTGGTTGGTCATTGTGCATTGTAGCCACACCGTGCTACTACTGACTGAAGGTCGTTCTACTTGGTAGTTGACATCCGATATTCTCATAGCATTGTTTCCTCTCCTGACCGTTTGTGACTCGTGTTATGGTTGGTCAACGTTGACCACCCACATTGAAATTCTCTGGTCATGATCAGTGACATATGCCTGGTTTGATTGTTTTGTGTGCATATTAGCCACACCGTGCCACTACGTATTGAAGTTCCTTGTCCTTTCTAGCCAATACATAGGCTTACCAAACCATTGTCTCTCCCTCTGACCATTTGTGACTCGTGTTATGAGTTGTCAATGTTGACCACACATAGTGGACTTATTCGGTCGTAGTCAGTGACGTATGCATCCTTTGGTTGGTCACTGTGCACGCTAGCTATACCGTGCCACTACTTGTTGAAGGTATTTCTACTTCCTAGTTGATAACTAGTGTTCCCAACCCATTGTTTTCCCCTCTGACCATTTGTGACTCGTGTTATGAGTTGTCAATGTTGACCACACATAGTGGACTTATTCGGTCGTAGTCAGTGACGTATGCATCCTTTGGTTGGTCACTGTGCACGCTAGCTATACCGTGCCACTACTTGTTGAAGGTATTTCTACTTCCTAGTTGATAACTAGTGTTCCCAACCCATTGTTTTCCCCTCTGACCATTTGTGACTCGTGTTATGTGTTCTCAACGTTGACCACATGAAGTCAAATTCTTTCGTCACGGTCAGTGACATATGCATACTTTGGTTGGTCACTGTGCATTGAAGCCACATTGTGCCACTACATATTGAAGGTATTTCTACTTGCTAGTAGATAACTAGTATTCACAAACCATTACCTTCCACCCTGACCATTTGTGACTCGTGTTGTGAGTTGTCAAAGTTTACCACACTTAGTGACATTATTTGGTCATGGTCAGTGATGTATGCCTACTTTGGTTCGTCATCGTGCATGGTCTCCACACCCTGCCACAACGTATTGAAGCCCCTTGTGCTTGCTATGTGATACGTGGTGTTCCCAAACCATTGTTTTCCCCTCTGACCATTTGTGACTCGTGTTATGTGTTCTCAACGTTGACCACATGAAGTCAAATTCTTTCGTCACGGTCAGTGACATATGCATACTTTGGTTGGTCACTGTGCATTGAAGCCACATTGTGCCACTACATATTGAAGGTATTTCTACTTGCTAGTAGATAACTAGTATTCACAAACCATTACCTTCCACCCTGACCATTTGTGACTCGTGTTGTGAGTTGTCAAAGTTTACCACACTTAGTGACATTATTTGGTCATGGTCAGTGATGTATGCCTACTTTGGTTCGTCATCGTGCATGGTCTCCACACCCTGCCACAACGTATTGAAGCCCCTTGTGCTTGCTATGTGATTCGTGGTGTTTCCAAACCATTGTTTCCCCCTCTGACCATTTGTGACTCGTATTATGAGTTGTCAACGTGGACCACACACAGTGGATTTCTTTGGTCAAAGGCAGTACATATGCCTACTTTGGTCGGTCATTGTGCATGGTAGCCACACCGTGCTACTACTGACTGAAGGTCATTGTACTTGGTATTTGAGAACCGATATTCTCATAGCATTGTTTCCTCTCCTGACCGTTTGTGCCTCGTGTTATGGTTGGTCAACGTTGACCACCCATATTGAAGTTCTCTGGTCATGATCAGTGACATATGCCTGGTTTGATTGTTTTGTGTGCATATTAGCCACACCGTGCCACTATGTATTGAAGTTCTTTGTCCTTTCTAGCCAATACATAGGCTTACCAAACCAGTGTCTCTCCCTCTGACCATTTGTGACTCGTGTTATGAGTTTTCAATGTTGACCACACATATTGGACTTATTCGGTCGTAGTCAGTGATGTATGCATCCTTTGGATGGTCACTGCGCACGCTCGCCATACCGTGCCACTGCTTGTTGAAGGTCTTTGTACTTGCTAGTTGATAACTAGTGTTCCCAACCCATTGTTTTCCCCTCTGACCATTGGTGACTCCTGTTATGTGCTTTCAACGTTGACCACATTAAGTGAAATTTGTTGGTCATGGTTAGTGACATATGCATACTTTGGTTGGTCACTGTACGTTGAAGCCACATTGTGCCACGACATATTAAAGGTATTTGTACTTCCTAGTCAATAACTAGTATGCACAAACCATGATCTTCCACCCTGACCATTTGTGACTCGTGTTATGAGTTATCAAAGTTTACCACACTTAGTGATATTATTTGGTCATGGTCAGTGACATATGCCTACTTTGGTTGGTCATCGTGCATGGTCTGCACACCATGCCACAACGTATTGAAGCCCCTTGTGCTTGCTATGTGATACTTGGTGTTCCCAACCCATTGTTTCCCCCTCTGACAATTCGTGATCCATATTATGGGTTGTCAACGTTGACCACACATAGTAACATTATTTGGTCATGGTAAGTGGCACATGCCTAATCTGGTTGGTCATTGTACATGGTAGCCACACCGTTCTACTTCTTGTTGAAAGTATTTGCACTTGCTAGTCAATAAATCGCAGAAGGTTTGTCCCTTTGACACCAGGTCAGTTTTTGTTTATTTGTCACGTGTAGGTGCCTTCACTGGAATACTCCCTCCCACCCCCCTAGAGGGATGTTCCGTGGACGACCTGGAGGACAGATTTGCGACCGCATTATGACACCCCCCTACCCCCCAACGGCTTAGGCTCGAAGGTTGAGTTGAGGTAGCACAACACGGCCCCCCCCCCAGGTCGCGAGCCTATTCTATATTGCGCGTACGAGGATTCAAACCCAGGACCTATCGCTCCAGAATCTAACTCTATAAGCACAAGGCCAACTCACATGGTGTTCATATGTCGTCCAAATGACATTATAAGGGTTCATATGGGTAAAGGGCATAAAATAAGGGGGTGTAAGATTATAGGGTAGTTTTCAAAAGTATGAATGATAATAAATTCAGTTTATTCATAAACAATTGACGCAGACTAAGTTTTGAATTTTGCAACTTCGAGCTTGAATAACCTCTCAACCATTGCTGCGATTGACCAGCCGCAAGAAAGAAGATGACGAGACACATTGAAACTCTTTTTATGATATTCAATGACACAATAATATTTTGGTTGGTCATTGTGCATGGTAGCCATACCGTGCCACCACTTATCGAAGGTCTTTGTACTTGCTAGTCGATGCCAAGTATTCCCAAACCATTGTTTCCCCCTCTGACCATTTGTGACTTGTATTATGAGTTGTCAACGTTGACCACACACATCGGATTTCTTTGGTCAAAGGCGGTACATATGCCTACTTTGGTCGGTCATTGTAAATGGTAGCCACACCGTGCTACTACAAACTGAAGGTCGTTGTACTTGGTAGTTGAGAACCGATATTCCCATAGCATTGTTTCCTGTCCTGACCGCTTGTGACTCGTGTTATGGTTGGTGACCGTTGACCACCCACATTGAAATTCTGAGGTCATGATCAGTGACATATGCCTAGTTTGGTTGTTTGGTGTGCATATTAGCCACACCGTGCCACTATGTATTGAAGTTCTTTGTCCTTTCTAATCAATACATAGGCTTCCCAAACCATTGTCTCTCCCTCTGACCATTTGTGAATCGTGTTATGAGTTGTCAATGTTGACCACACATAGTGGACTTGTTTGGTCGTAGTCAGTGACGTATGCATCCTTTGGTTGGTCACTGTACACGCTAGCCATACCGTGCCACTGCTTGTTGAAGGTCTTTGTACTTCCTAGTTGATAACTAGTGTTCCCAACCCATTGTTTTCCCCTCTGACCATTTGTGACTCGTGTTATGCGTTTTCAACGTTGACCACATGAAGTGAAATTATTTCGTCATGGTCAGTGACATATGCATACTTTGGTTGGTCACTGTCCATTGAAGCCACATTGTGCCACTACATATTGAAGGTATTTGTACTTGCTATTAGATAACTAGTATTCACAAACCATTACCTTCCACCCTGACCATTTGTGACTCGTGTTGTTAGTTGTCAAAGTTTACCACACTTAGTGACATTATTTGGTCATGGTCAGTGACATATGCCTTGTTTGGTTGGTAATCGTGCATGGTCTCCACACTGTGCCACAACGAATTGAAGCCCCTTGTGCTTGCTATGTGATACTTGGTGTTCCCAAACCATTGTTTCCCCCTCTAACCATTTGTGACTCGTATTATGAGTTGTCAACGTTGACCACACACAGCGGATTTCTTTGGTCAAAGGCAGTACATATGCCTACTTTGGTCGGTCATTGTGCATGGTAGCCACACCGTGCTACTACTGACTGAAGGTCATTGTACTTGGTAGTTGATAACCGATATTCCCATAGCATTGTTTCCTGTCCTGACCGTTTGCGACTCGTGTTATGGTTGGTCAACGTTGACCAACCATATTGAAATTTTGTGGTCATGATCAGTGACATATGCCTGGTTTGGTTGTTTGGTGTGCATATTCGCCACACCGTGCCACTACGTATTGAACGTCTTTGCCCTTTCTAGTCAATACATAGGCTTCCCAAACCATTGTCTCTCCCTCTGACCATTTGTGACTCGTGTTATGAGATGTCAATGTTGACGACACATAGTGGACTTATTCGGTCGTAGTCAGTGACGTATGCATCCTTCGGTTGGTCACTGTGCACGCTAGCCATACCGTGCCACTGCCTGTTTAAGGTCTTTCTACTTTCTAGTTGATATCTAGTGTTCCCAACCCATTGTTTTCCCCTATGACCATTTATGACTCGTGTTATGCATTTTCAATGTTGACCACATGAAGTGAAATTCTTTCGTCATGGTCAGTGACACATGCATACTTTGGTCGGTCACTGTGCATTGAAGCCACATTGTGCCACTACATATTGAAGGTATTTCTACTTGCTAGTAGATAACTAGTATTCACAAACCATTACCTTCCACCCTGACCATTTGTGACTCGTTTTGTGAGTTGTAAAAGTTTACCACACTTAGTGACATTATTTGGTCATGGTCAGTGACGTATGCCTACTTTGGTTGGTCATCGTGCATAGTCTCCACACCGTGCCATAACGTATTGAAGCCCCTTGTGCTTTCTATGTGATTTGTGGTGTTCCCAAACCATTGTTTCCCCGTCTGACCATTTGTGACTCGTATTATGAGTTGTCAACGTGGACCACACACAGCGGATTTCTTTCGTCAAAGGCAGTACATATGCCTACTTTGGTCGGTCATTGTGCATGGTAGCCACACCGTGCTACTACTGACTGAAGGTCGTTGTACTTGGTAGTTGAGAACCGATATTCTCATGGCATTGTTTCCTCTCCTGACCGTTTGTGACTCGTGTTATGGTTGGTCAACGTTGACCACCCATGCTGAATTTCTGTGATCATGATCAGTGACATATGCCTAGTTTGATTGATTGGTGTGCATATTAGCCACACCGTGCCACTACGTATTGAAGTTCTTTGTCAATTCTAGCCAATACATAGGCTTCCCAATCCATTATTTTCCCCTCTGACCATTTGTGACTCGTGTTATGCGTTTTCAACGTTGACAACATGAAGTGAAATTTGTTCGTCAGGGTTAGTGACATATGCATACTTTGGTTGGTCACTGTGCATTGAAGCCACATTGTGCCACTACATATTGAAAGTATTTGTACTTGCTTGTAGATAACTAGTATTCACAAAACCATTACCTTCCACCATGACCATTTGTGACTCGTGTTTTGAGTTGTCAAAGTTTACCACACATAGTGACATTATTTGGTCATGGTCAGTGACATATGCCTACTTTGGTTGGTCATCGTGCATGGTCTCCACACTGTGCCACAACGTATTGAAGCCCCTTGTGCTTGCTATGTGATACGTGGTGTTCCCAAACCATTGTTTCCCCCTCTGACCATTTGTGACTCGTATTATGAGTTGTCAACGTTGACCACACAGCGGATTTCTTTGGTCAAAGGCAGTACATATGCCTACTTTGGTCGGTCATTGTGCATGGTAGCCACACCGTGCTACTACTGACTGAAGGTCGTTGTACTTGGTAGTTGAGAACCGATATTCCCATAGCATNATAACTAGTATTCACAAACCATTACCTTCCACCCTGACCATTTGTGACTCGTGTTGTGAGTTGTCAAAGTTTACCACACTTAGTGACATTATTTGGTCATGGTCAGTGACATATGCCTACTTTGGTTGGTCATCGTGCATGGTCTCCACACCGTGCCACAACGTATTGAAGCCCCTTGTGCTTGCTATGTGATACGTGGTGTTCCCAAACCATTGTTTCCCCCTCTGACCATTTGTGACTCGTATTATGAGTTGTCAACGTTGACCACACAGCGGATTTCTTTGGTCAAAGGCAGTACATATGCCTACTTTGGTCGGTCATTGTGCATGGTAGCCACACCGTGCTACTACTGACTGAAGTTCGTTGTACTTGGTAGTTGAGAACCGATATTCTTAAAGCAGTGTTTCCTGTCCTGACCGTTTGTGACTCGTTTTATGGTTGGTCAACGTTGACCACCCATATTGAGATTATGTGGTCATGATCAGTAACATATGCCTAGTTTGATTGTTTGGTGTGCATATTAGCCACACCGTGCCACTACGTATTGAAGTTCTTTGTCCTTTCTAGTCAGTACATATGCTGCCAAAACCATTGTCTCTCCCTCTGACCATTTGGGACTGGCGTTATGAGTTGTCAATGTTGACCACGCATAGTGGACTTATTCGGTCGTAGTCAGTAACTATGCATCCTTTGGTTGGTCACTGTGCACGCTAGCCATACCGTGCCACTGCTTGCTGAAGGTCTTTGTACTTGCTAGTTGATAACTAGTGTTCCCAATCCATTGTTTTCCCCTCTCACCATTTGTGACTCGTGTTATGCGTTTTCAACATTGACCACATGAAGTGAAATTTGTTCGTCATGGTTAGTTACATATGCATACTTTGGTTGGTCAGTGTACATTGAAGCCACATTGTGCCACTACATATTGAAGGTACTTGTACTTGGTAGTATATAACTAGTATTCACAAACCATTACCTTCCACCCTGACCATTTGTTACTCGTGTTGTGAGTTGTCAAAGTTTACCACACTTAGTGACATTATTTGGTCATGGTCAGTGACATATGCCTAATTTGGTTGGTCATCGTGCATGGTCTCCACACCTTGCCACAACGTATTGAAGCCCCTTGTGCTTGCTATGTGATACTTGGTGTTCCCAAACCATTGTTCCCCCTCTGACCATTTGTGAATCGTATTATGAGTTGTCAACGTTGACCACACACAGCGGACTTCTTTGGTCAAGGGCAGTACATATGCGTACTTTGGTCGGTCATTGTGCATGGTAGCCACACCGTGCTACTAGTGAATGAAGGTCGTTGTACTTGGTAGTTGAGAACTGATATTCCCATAGCATTGTTTCCTGTCCTGACCGTTTGTGACTCGTGTTATGAGTTGTCAATGTTGACCACACATAGTGGACTTATTCAGTCGTAGTGAGTGACGTATGCATCTTTTGGATGGTCACTGTGCACGCTAGCCATACCGTGCCTCTGCTTGTTGAAGGTCTTTGTACTTCCTAGTTGATAACTAGTGTTCCCAACCCATTGTTTTCCCCTCTTACCATGTATGACTCGTGTTATGCGTTTTCAACGTTGACCACATGAAGTGAAATTCTTTCGTCATTGTCAGTGACATATGCATACTTTGGTTGGTCACTGTGCATTGAAGCCACATCCTGCCACTACATATTGAAGGTATTTGTCTGTTAGTATATAACTAGTATTCACAACCCATTACCTTCCACCCTGACCATTTGTGACTCGTGTTGTGAGTTGTCAAAGTTTACCACACGTAGTGACATTATTTGGTCATGGTCAGTGACATATGCCTACTTTGATTGGTCATCCTGTATGGTCTTCACACTGTGCCACAACGTATTGAAGGCCCTTTTGCTTGCTATGTGATACTTGGTGTTCCCAAACCATTGTTTCCCCTCTGACCATTTGTGACTCGTATTATGATTTGTCAACGTTGACCACACACAGCGGATTTCTTTGGTCAAAGGCGGTACATATGCCTACTTTGGTCAGTCATTGTACATGGTAGCCACACTGTGCTGCTACAAACTGAAGGTCGTTGTACTTGAAAGTTGAGAACCGATATTCCCATAGCATTGTTTACCGTCCTGACCGTTTGTGACTCGTGTTATGGTTGGTCAACGTTGACCACCCATGTTGAAATTATCTGGTCATGATCAGTGACATATGCCTAGTTTGGTTGTTTGGTGTGCATATTAGCCACACCGTGCCACTGCGTATTGAAGTTTTTTGTCCTTTCTAGTCAATACATAGGCTTCCCAAACAAATTTCTCTCCCTCTGACCATTTATGACTCGTGTTATGAGTTGCCAATGTTAACCACACATAGTGGACTTATTTGGTCGTAGTCAGTGACGTATGCATCATTTGGTTGGTCACTGTGCACGCTAGCCATACCGTGCCACTGCTTGTTGAAGGTCTTTGTACTTGCTAGTTGATAACCACTGTTCCCAATCCATTGTTTTCCCCTCTGACCATTTGTGACTCGTGTTATGCGTTTTGAGCATTGACCACATGAAGTGAAATTTGTTCGTCATGGTTAGTGACATATGCATACTTTGGTTGGTCACTCTACATTGAAGCCCCATTGTGCCACTACATATTGAAGGTATTTGGACTTGCTAGTAGATAACTAGTATTCACAAACCATTTCCTTCCACCCTGACCATTCGTGACTCATGTTGTGAGTTGTCAAAGTTTACCACACTTAGTGACATTATTTGGTCATGGTCAGTGACATATGCCTACTTTGGTTGGTCATCGTGCATGGTCTTTACACTGTGCCACAACGTATTGAAGCCCTTTGTGCTTGCTATGTGATACTTGGTGTTCCCAAACCATTGTTTCCTCCTCTGACCATCTGTGTCTCGTATTATGAGTTGTCAACGTTGACCACACACAGTGGATTTCTTTCGTCAAAGGCAGTACATATGCCTACTTTGGTCGGACATTGTGCATGGTAGCCATACCGTGCTACTACTGAATGAAGGTCGTTGTACTTGGTAGTTGAGAACCGATATTCCCATATCATTGTTTCCTATCCTGACTGTTTGTGACTAGTGTTAAGAGTTGTCAATGTTGACCACACATAGTGGACTTATTCGGTCGTAGTGAGTGATGTATGCATCCTTTGGATGGTCACTGTGCACGCTAGCCATACCGTGCCACTGCTTGTTGAAGGTCTTTGTACTTCCTAGTTGATAACTAGTGTTCCCAACCCATTGTTTTCCCCTGTGACCATTTCTTACTCGTGTTACGCGTTTTCAATGTTGACCACATGAAGTGAAATTCTTTCGTCATGGTCAGTGACATATGCATACATTGGTTGGTCACTGTGCATTGAAGCCACATCCTGCCACTACATAATGAAGGTATTTGTACTTGCTAGTAGATAACTAGTATTCAAAACCCATTTGCTTCCACCCTGACCATTTGTGACTCGTGTTGTGAGTTGTCAAAGTTTACCACACTTAGTGACATTATTTGGTCATGGTCAGTGACATATGCCTACTTTGGTTGGTCATCGTGCATGGTCTCCACACTGTGCCACAGCGTATTGAAGGCCGTTGTGCTTGCTATGTGACACTTGGTGTTCCCAAACCATTGTTTCCCTCTC
Organism: Penium margaritaceum; assembly: GCA_023375785.1. NCBI lineage: Eukaryota > Viridiplantae > Streptophyta > Zygnematophyceae > Desmidiales > Peniaceae > Penium > Penium margaritaceum. The sequence continues at coordinate 116,623 of SZWC01001589.1, read as the reverse complement.
TGACCATTTGTGACTCGTATTATGAGTTGTCAACGTTGACCACACACAGCGGATTTCTTTGGTCAAAGGTGGTACATATGCTTACCTTGGCCGGTCATTGTACGTGGTAGCCACACCGTGCTACTACAAACTGAAGGTCGTTGTACTTGGTAGTTGAGAACCGATATTCCCATAGCATTGTTTTGTGTCCTGACCGTTTGTGACTCGTGTTATGGTTGGTCAACGTTGACCACCCATGTTGAAATTCTCTGGTCATGATCAGTGACATATACCTAGTTTGGTTGTTTGGTGTGCATATTAACCACACAGTGCCACTACGTATTGAAGTTCTTTGTCCTTTCTAGTCAATACATAGGCTTCCCAAACCATTTTATCTCCCTCTGACCAGTTTTGACTCGTGTTATGAGTTGTCAATGTTGACCACACATAGTGGACTTATTTGGTCGTAGTCAGTGACGTATGCATCCTTTGGATGGTCACTGTGCACGCTAGCCATACCGTGCCACTGCTTGTTGCAGGTCTTTGTACTTCATAGTTGATAACTAGTGTTCCCAACCCATTGTTTTCCCCTCTGCCCATTTGTGACTCGTGTTATGCGTTTTCAACGTTGACCACATGAAGTGTAATTTGTTCGTCATGGTCAGTGACATATGCATACTGTGGTTGGCCATTGTGAATTGAAGCCACATTGTGCCAGTACATATTGAAGATATTTGTACTTGCTAGTAGATAACTAGTATTCACAAACCATTACCTTTCACCCTGACCATTTGTGACTCGTGTTGTGAGTTGTCAAAGCTTACCACACTTAGTGACATTATTTGGTCATGGTCAGTGACATATGCCTACTTTGGTTGGTCATCGTGCATGGTCTCCACACTATGCCACAACGTATTGAAGGCCCTTGTGCTTGCTATGTGCTACTTGGTGTTCCCAAACCATTGTTTCCCCCTCTGACCGTTTGTGACTCGTATTATGAGTTGTCAACGTTGACCACACACAGCGGAATTTTTTGGTCAAAGGCGGTACATATGCCTACTTTGGTCGGTCATTGTGCATGGTAGCCACACCGTGCTACTACTGACTGAAGGTCGTTGTACTTGGTAGTTGAGAACCGATATTCTCATAGCATTGTTTCCTCTCCTGACCGTTTGTGACTCACTTTATGATTGGTCAACGTTGACTACCCATATTGAAATTCTCTGGTCATGATCAGTGACATCTGCCTAGTATGATTGTTTGGTGTGCATATTAGCCACACCGTGCCACTACGTATTGAAGTTCTTTGTCCTTTCTAGCCAATACATGGGCTTCCCAATCCATTGTTTTCCCCTTTGACCATTTGTGACTCGTGTTATGCGTTTTCAACGTTGACCACATGAAGTAAAATTTGTTCGTCATGGTTAGTGACATATGCATACTTTGGTTGGTCACTGTGCATTGAAGCCACATTGTGCCACTACATATTGAATGTATTTGTACTTGCTAGTAGATAACTAGTATTCACAACCCATTACCTTCCACCCTGACCATTTGTGACTCGTGTTGTGAGTTGTCAAAGTTTCCCACACATAGTGACATTATTTGGTCATGGTCAGTGACATATGCCTACTTTGGTTGGTCATCGTGCATGGTGTCCACACTGTGCCACAACGTATTGAAGCCCCTTGTGCTTGCTATGTGACACTTGGTGTTCCCAAACCATTGTTTCCCCATCTGACCATTTGTGACTCGTATTATGAATTGTCAACGTGGACCACACACATCGGATTTCTTTGGTCAAACGCAGTACATATGCCTACTTTGGGCAGTCATTGTGCATTGTAGCCACACCGTGCTACTACTGACTGAAGGTCGTTGTACTTGGTAGTTGAGAACCAATATTCTCATAGCATTGTTTCCTCTCCTGACCGTTTGTGACTCGTGTTATGGTTGGTCAACATTGACCACCCATATTGAAATTCTCTGGTCATGATCAGTGACATATGCCTAGTTTGATTTTTTGGTGTGCATATTAGCGTCACCGTGCCACTGCGTATTGGAGTTGTTTGTCCTTTCTAGCCAATACATAGGCTTCCCAATCCATTGTTTTCCCCTCTGACCATTTGTCACTCGTGTTATGTGTTTTCAACGTTGACCACATGAAGTGAAATTTGTTCTTCATTGTTAATGACATATGCATACGTTGGTTGGTCACTGTGCATTGAAGCCACATTGTGCCACTACATATTGAAGGTATTTGTACTTGCTAGTAGATAACTAGTATTCACAACCCATTACCTTCCACCCTGGCCATTTGTGACTCGTGTTGTGAGTTGTCAAAGTTTACCACACTTAGTGACATTATTTGGTCATGGTCAGTGACATGTGCCTGCTTTGGTTGGTCATCGTGCATGGTCTCCACACCGTGCCACAACGTATTGAAGCCCCTTGTGCTTGCTATGCGATACTTGATGTTCCCCAACCATTGTTTCCCCCTCTGACCATTTGTGACTCGTATTATGAGTTGTCAATGTTGACCACACACAACGGATTTCTTTGGTCAAAGGCAGTACTTATGCCTACTTTGGTCGGTCATTGTGCATGGAAGCCACACCATGCTACTACTGACTGAGTGTCGTTCTACTTGGTAGTTGAGAACCGATATTCTCATAGCATTGTTTCCTCTCCTGACCGTTTGTGACTCGTGTTATGGTTGGTTAACGTTGACCACCCATGTTGAAATTCTCTGGTCATGATCAGTGACATATGTCTGGTTTGTTTGTTTTGTGAGCATATTAGCCACACCGTGCCACTACGTATGGAAGTTCTTTGTCCTTTCTAGCCAATACATAGGCTTACCAAACCATTGTCTCTGCCTCTGACCATTTTTGACTCGTGTTATGAGATGTCAATGTTGACCACACATATAGGGCTTATACGGTCGTAGTCAGTGACGTATGCATCCTTTGGTTGGTTACTGTGCACGCTAGCCATACCGTGCCATTGCTTGTTGAAGGTCTTTGTACTTGCTAGTTGATAACTAGTGTTCCAAACCCATTGTTTCCCCCTCTGACCATTTGTGACTCCTGTTATGTGTTTTCAATGTTGACCAAATGAAGTGAAATTTTTTGGTCATGGTTAGTGACATATGCATACTTTGGTTGGTCACTGTGCATTGAAGCCACATTGTTCCACGACATATTAAAGGTATTTGTACTTGCTTGTCAATAACTAGCATGCACAAACCATGATCTTCCACCCTGGCCATTTGTGACTTGTGTTTTCAGTTGTCAAAGTTTACCACACTTAGTGACATTATTTGGTCATGGTCAGTGACATATGCCTACTTTGGTTGGTCATCGTGCATGGTCTGCACACTGTTCCACAACGTATTGAAGCCCCTTGTGCTTGCTATGTGATACGTGGTGTTCCCAACCCATTGTTTCCCCTCTGAAAATTTGTGACCCATATTATGGGTTGTCAACGTTGACCACACACAGCGGATTTCTTTGGTCAAAGGCGGTACATATGCCTACTTTGGTCGGTCATTGTACATGGTAGCCACACCGTGCTAATACAAACTGAAGGTCGTTGTACTTGGTAGTTGAGAACCGATATTCCCATAGCATTGTTTCCTGTCCTGGCCGTTTTTGACCCGTGTTATGGTTGGTCAACGTTGACAACCCATGTTGAAATTCTCTGGTCATGATCAGTGACATATGCCTAGTTTGTTTGTTTGGTGTGCATATTAGCCACACCATGCCACTACGTATTGAATTTCTTTGTCCTTTCTAGTCAATACATAGGCTTCCCAAGCCATTTTCTCTCCCTCTGACCATTTGTGACTCGTGTTATGAGTTGTCGATGTTGACCACACATAGTGGACTTATTTGGTCGCAGTCAGTTACGTATGCATCCTTTGGTTGGTCACTGTGCACGCTAGCCATACCGTGCCACTGCTTGTTGAAGGTCTTTGTACTTCCTAGTTGATAACTAGTGTTCCCAACCCATTGTTTTCCCCTCTGACCATTTGTGACTCGTGTAATGCGTTTTCAACGTTGACCACATGAAGTGAAATTTGTTCGTCATGGTCAGTGACATATGCATACTTTGGTTGGTCACTGTTCCTTGAAGCCACATTGTGCCACTACATATTGAAGGTATTTGTACTTGCTAGTAGATAACTAGTATTCACAAACCATTACCTTCCACCCTGACCATTTGTGACTCGTGTTATGCGTTTTCAACGTTGACCACATGAAGTGAAATTTGTTCGTCATGGTCAGTGACATATGCATACTTTGGTTGGTCACTGTTCCTTGAAGCCACATTGTGCCACTACATATTGAAGGTATTTGTACTTGCTAGTAGATAACTAGTATTCACAAACCATTACCTTCCACCCTGACCATTTGTGACTCGTGTTGTGAGTTGTCAAAGTTTACCACACTTAGTGACATTATTTGGTCATGGTGAGTGACATATGCCTACTTTGGTTGGTCATCGTGCATGGTCTCCACACCGTGCCACAACGTATTGAAGCCCCTTGTGCTTGCTATGCGATGCGTGGTGTTCCCAAACAATTGTTTCCCCCTCTGACCATTTGTGACTCGTATTATGAGTTGTCAACGTGGACCACACACAGCGGATTTCTTTGGTCAAAGGCAGTACATATGCCTACTTTGGTCGGTCATTGTGAATGGTAGCAACACCGTGCTACTACTGACCGAAGGTCGTTGTACTTGGTAGTTGAGAGCCGATATTCTCATAGCATTGTTTTCTCTCCTGACCGTTTGTGACTCGTGTTATGACTGGTCAACGTTGACCACCCATATTGAAATTCTCTGGTCATGATAAGTGACATATGCCTAGTTTGATTGTTTGGTGTGCATATTAGCCACACCGTGCCACTGCGTATTGAAGTTCTTTGTCCTTTCTAGCCAATACATAGGCTTCACAGTCCATTGTTTTCCCCTCTGACCATTTGTGACTCGTGTTATGCGTTTTCAACGTTGACCACATGAAGTGAAATTTGTTCGTCATGGTTAGTGACATATGCATACTTTGGTTGGTCACTGTGCATTGTAGCCACATTGTGCCACTACATATTGAATGTATTTGTACTTGCTAGTAGATAACTAGTATTCACAAACCATTACCTTCCACCCTGAGCATTTGTGACTCGTGTTGTGAGTTGTCAAAGTTTACCACACATAGTGACATTATTTTGTCATGGTCAGTGACATATTCCTACTTTGGTTGGTCATCGTGCATGGTCTCCACACTGTGGCACAACGTATTGAAGCCCCTTGTGCTTGCTATGTGATACTTGGTGTTCCCAAACCATTGTTTCCCCCTTTGACCATTTGTGACTCGTATTATGATTTGTCAACGTGAACCACACACAGCGGATTTCTTTGGTAAAAGGCAGTGCATATGCCTACTTTTGTCGGTCATTGTGCATGGTGGCCACACCGTGCTACTACTGACTGAAGGTCGTTGTACTTGGTAGTTGAGAACCGATATTCTCATAGCATTGTTTCCTCTCCTGACCGTTTGTGACTCGTGTTATGGTTGGTCAACGTTGACCACCCATATTGAAATTCTCTGGTCATGATCAGTGACATATGCCTAGTTTGATTGTTTGGTGTGCATATTAGCCACACCGTGCCACTACGTATTAAAGTTGTTTGTCCTTTCTAGCCAATACATAGGCTTCCAAATCCATTGTTTTCCCCTCGGACCATTTGTGACTCGTGTTATGCGTTTTCAACGTTGACCACATGAAGTGAATTTTGTTCATCATGGTTAGTGACATATGGATACTTTGGTTGGTCACTGTGCATTGAAGCCACATTGTGCCACTACATACTGAATGTATTTCTACTTGCTAGTAGATAACTAGTATTCACAAACCATTACCTTCCACCCTGACCATTTGTGACTCGTGTTCTGAGTTGTCAAAGTTTACCACACATAGTGACATTATTTGGTCATGGTCAGTGACATATGCCTACTTTTGTTGGTCATCGTGCATGGTCTCCACACTGTGCCACAACGTATTGAACCCCCTTGTGCTTGCTATGTGATACTTGTTGTAATGATGCTCCTCACCATGGCAGGAGTGACTCCAAAAAGGAACACCAAAAAGACAAGCCTTAGTGGCTTAGTGGTTAATGGTGTCCACCTCTAGAGGCAGGGGCCCGGGTTCAAGTCCCACAAGATGAAATTCTGCCCTGCCTCAAGGGAGGTGGAAAATAGTTGCCAGGAAGCTAGCTCAATCTCTAGAGTTCCTCTTTAAGTTTCTAGAAGGCCAGGTGAGGGTCCAGGAAGGTGGCACACCTTCTAGAAGGTGTGACTTGTCCTACAAGGCATCTAGAGGTGTCTTGGTCTTCTGGACACCTTCCCTCCTACTAGAAGCAAGCTGAGGAATCTAGGAAGGGGCAGAAGCTTCTAGAGGAGGGAAGGGATGCCTTCCTAGGTGGGAAAAGGACAGCCTACCAAGGAGCACTCTAGAAGCCATAGAATCTGCTAGGAAGCTCCAAATCTGGCATGTTTTGGTGTTCTGGAAAGCTTAGATCAGTGGCTATAAAATGCCACTGCTTGTGAGCCTTGATCAAGTATTCATTCCCAGTCAATTGAGGCCGAAAACAGTTGCCACACTCTCTGACTAGTTTTCCGCCATCCTTGGAACCAGTTGCCTCCACAGTTTTAGTCTCTCCAAAAACAGTTGGTGGTGTGAACTAGCCATTGCTAGGGACCCTCCAGGGTGCACACTCACCCTCAGGCCAACAAAGGGTTATGGTCTCACGCCTCTAAGGGGTTCAAAGCCAGCTTGATTTCACGCTTCCAACAGCAAGACATGGCAAACAGGGAGCAAGAGAGCAGCCATGCTGTCCTTAAGTTTGATGGGACAGGCTTCTCCTTGTGGAGGTGGCAGTTGGAGGTCTTCCTCGACGACAAGGGACTGCTTGAGCTTGTAAAAGGTGATGAGACTGCTCCGCTGGAGACTGCAACTGCTGAGGTGAAGGAGGCATACAAGAAGCGCAACAAAAAGGCGTTGGCGCTCCTTGTGTCCGCGTTATGCCCACCACAACTTGGGCACATCCAAGGATGCACCCTGGCCGCAGACGCATGGTCAAAACTTTGCTCCATCTACCAGTCAAGCAACCTAGCCAATCAGCTCTTCATCTTCAAACGGCTCGTCACCCTCCGAGCCAACGAAGGCGAGAACATCATGGAGATCATGCAGCAGATTGAGTCGCTCGCAGCGGAGTGCGTGGCCACTGGTTGGGAGGTCGATTCTCAGTTGCAAGCTATGATCCTCCTTCTGGCCTTGCCGGACAGTTGGAGTCCCATGATCACAGTCCTTGGTGGCTGGCCTTCCGACGAGCTGAAGTACCCGAAGGTTGCTGAGTACGTGCGCAATGAGTGGATGCGACGTGGCGGTCGAGAGAGTGCA
>SZWC01001589.1:80582-98373 GCA_023375785.1 Penium margaritaceum | reverse complement strand
TTGTTCGTCATGGTTAGTGACATATGCATACTTTGGTTGGTCACTGTGCATTGAAGCCACATTGTGCCACTACATATTGAAGGTATTTGTACTTGCTAGTAGATAACTAGTATTCACAAACCATTACCTTCCACCCTGACCATTTGTGACTCGTGTTGTGAGTTGTCAAAGTTTACCACACTTAGTGACATTATTTGGTCATGGTCAGTGACATATGCCTACTTTGGTTGGTCATCGTGCATGGTCTCCACACCGTGCCACAACGTATTGAAGCCCCTTGTGCTTGCTATGTGATACTTGGTGTTCCCAAACCATTGTTTCCCCCTCTGACCATTTGTGACTCGTATTATGAGTTGTCAACGTTGACCACACACAGCGGATTTCTTTGGTCAAAGGCAGTACATATGCCTACTTTGGTCGGTCATTGTGCATGGTAGCCACACCGTGCTACTACTGACTGAAGGTCGTTGTACTTGGTAGTTGAGAACCGATATTCCCATAGCATTGTTTCCTGTCCTGACCGTTTGTGACTCGTGTTATGGTTGGTCAACGTTGACCACCCATATTGAAATTCTGTGGTCATGATCAGTGACATATGCCTAGTTTGGTTGTTTGGTGTGCATATTGGCCACACCGTGCGACTACGTATTGAAGGTCTTTGTCCTTTCTAGTCAATACATAGGCTTCCCAAACCATTGTCTCTCCCTCTGACCATTTGTGACTCGTGTTATGAGCTGCCAATGTTGACGACACATAGTGGACTTATTCGGTCGTAGTTAGTGACGTATGCATCCTTTGGTTGGTCACTGTGCACTTTAGCCATACCGGACCACAGTTTGTTGAAGGTCTTTCTACTTCCTAATTGATAACTAGTGTTCCCAACCCATTGTTTTCCCTTCTGACCATTTGTGACTCGTGTCATGCATTTTCAACGTTGACCACATGAAGTGAAATTCTTTTTTCATGGTCAGTGACATATGCATACTTTGGTTGGTCACTATGCATTGAGGCCACATTGTGCCACTACATATTGAAGGTATTTTGTACTTGCTAGTAGATAACTAGTATTCACAAACCATTACCTTCCACCCTGACCATTTGTGACTCGTGTTGTGAGTTGTCAAAGTTTACCACACTCAGTGACATTACTTGGTCATGGTCAGTGACGTATGCCTCATTTGGTTGGTCATCGTGCATGGTCTCCACACCGTGCCTCAACGTTTTGAAGCCCCTTGTGCTTGCTATGTGATTTTTGGTGTTCCCAAACCATTGTTCCCCCCTCTGACCATTTGTGACTCGTATTATGAGTTGTCAACGTGGACCAAACACAGCGGATTTCTTTGGTCAAAGGCATTACATATGCCTACTGTGGTCAGTCATTGTGCATGGTAGCCACACCGTGCTACTACTGACTGAAGGTCGTTGTACTTGGTAGTTGAGAACCGACTTTCTCATAGCATTGTTTCCTCTCCTCACCGTTTGTGACTCGTGTTATGGTTGGTCAACGTTGACCACCCATATTGAAATTTTGTGGTCATGATCAGTGACATATGCCAAGTTTGATTGTTTGGTGCGCATATTAGCCACACCGTGCCACTACGTATTGAAGTTCTTTGTCCTTTCTAGCTAATACATAGGATTCCCAATCCATTGTTTTCCCCTCTGACCATTTGTGACTCGTGTTATGCGTTTTCAACGTTGACCACATGAAGTGAAATTTGTTCGTCATGGTTAGTGGCATATGCATACGTTGGTTGGTCACTGTGCATTGAAGCCACATTGTGCAACTACATATTGAAGGTATTTGTACTTGCTAGTAGATAACTAGTATTCACAAACCATTACCTTCCACCCTGACCATTTGTGACTCTTGTTGTGAGTTGTAAACGATTACCACACTTAGTGACATTATTCGGTCATGGTCAGTGACACATGCCTACTTTGGTTGGTCATCATGTATGGTCTCCACACCGTGCCACAACGTATTGAAGCCCCTTGTGCTTGCTATGTGATACTTGATGTTCCCAAACCATTGTTTCCCCCTGTGACCATTTGTGACTCGTGTTATGAGTTGTCAACGTTGACCACACACAGCGGATTTCTTTGGTCAAATGCAGTACATATGCCTACTTTGGTAGGTCATTGTGCATGGTAGCCACACCGTGCTACTACTGAATGAAGGTCGTTCTACTTGGTAGTTGAGAACCGATATTCTCATAGCATTGTTTCCTCTCCTGACCGTTTGTGACTCGTGTTATGGTTGGTCAACGTTGACCACCCATATTGAAATTATCTGGTCATGATCAGTGACAAATGCCTAGTTTGATTGTTTGGTGTGCATATTAGCCACACCGTGCCACTACGTATTGAAGTCCTTTGTCCTTTCTAGCCAATACATAGGCTTCCCAATCCATTGTTTCCCCCTCTGACCATTTGTGACTCGTGTTATGAGTTGTCAATGTTGACCACACACTGTGGACTTATTTGGTCGCAGTCATTGACATATGCATCCTTTGGTTGGTCACTGTGCACGCTAGCCATAACGTGCCACAGCTCGTTGAAGGTCTTTGTACTTCCTAGTTGATAACTAGTGTTCCCAACCCATTGCTTTCCCCTCTGACCATTTGAGACTCGTGTTATGCGTTTCTAACGTTGACCACATGAAGTGAAATTCTTTCGTCATGGTCAGTGACATATGCATACTTTGGTTGGTCACTGTGCATTGAAGCTACATTGTGCCACTACATATTGAAGGTATTTGTACTTTTTAGTAGATAACTAGTATTCACAAACCATTACCTTTCACCCTGACCATTTGTGACTCGTGTTGTGAGTTGTCAAAGTTTACCACACATAGTGACATTATTTGGTCATGGTCAGTGACATATGCCTTCTTTGGTTGGTCATCGTGCATGGTCTCCACACCGTGCCACAACGTATTGAAGCCCCTCGTGCTTGCTATGTGATACTTGATGTTCCCAAACCATTGTTTCCCCCTCTGACCATTTGTGACTCGTATTATGAGTTGTCAACGTTGACCACACACAGCGGAATTCTTTGGTCAAATGCAGTACATATCCCTGCTTTGGTCGGAAATTGTGCATGGTAGCCACACCGTGCTACTACTGACTGAAGGTCGTTCTACTTGGTAGTTGAGAACCGATATTCTCATAGCATTGTTTCATCTCCTGACCGTTTGTGACTCGTGTTATGGTTGGTCAACGTTGACCTCCCATATTGAAATTATCTGGTCATGATCAGTGACATATGCCTAGTTTGGTTGTTTGGTGTGCATATTAGCCACACCGTGCCACTACGTATTGAAGTTCTTTGTCCTTTCTAGTCAATACATAGGCTTCCCAAACCATTGTCTCTCCCTGTGACCATTTGTGACTCGTGTTATGAGTTGTCAATGCTGACCACACATAGTGGACTTATTCGGTCGTAGTCAGTGACGTATGCATCCTTTGGTTGGTCACTGTGCATGCTAGCCATACCGTGCCACTGCTTGTTGAAGGTCTTTGTACTTCCTAGCTGATAACTAGTGTTCCCAACCCATTGTTTTCCCCTCTGACCATTTGTGACTCGTGTTATGCGTTTTCAACGTTGACCATATGAAGTGGATTTCTTTCGTCATGGTCAGTGACATATGCATACTTTGGTTGGTCACTGTGCATTGAAGCCACATTGTGCCACTACATATTGAAGGTATTTGTACTTTCTAGTAGATAACTAGTATTCACAAACCATTACCTTCCACCCTGACCATTTGTGACTCGTGTTGTGAGTTGTCAAAGTTTACCACACTTAGTGACATTATTTGGTCATGGTCAGTGACACAGCCTACTTTGGTTGGTCATCGTGTATGGTCTCCACATCGTGCCACAACGTGTTGAAGCCCCTTGTGCTTGCTATATGATGCGTGGTGTTCCTAAACTATTGTTTCCCCCTCTGACCATTTGTGACTCGTATTATGAGTTGTCAACGTGGACCACACACAGCGGATTTCCTTGGTCCAAGGCAGTACATATGCCTACTTTGGTCGGTCATTGTGCATGGTAGCCACACCGTGCTAATACTGACTGAAGGTTGTTGTACTTGGTAGTTGAGAACCGATATTCTCATAGCATTGTTTCATATCCTGACCGTTTGTGACTCGTGTTATGGTTGGTCAATGTTGACCACCCACATTGAAATTCTCTGGTCATGATCAGTGACATATGCCTAGTTTGATTGTTTGGTGTGCATATTAGCCACACCGTGCCACTACGTATTGAAGTTCTTTGTCCTTTCTAGCCAATACACAGGCTTCCCAATCCATTGTTTTCCACTCTTACCATTTGTGACTCGTGTTATGCGTTTTCAACGTTGACCACATGAAGTGAAATTTGTTCGTCATGGTTAGTGACATATGCATACGTTGGTTGGTCACTGTGCATTGAAGCCACATTGTGCCATTACATATTGAAGGTATTTGTACTAGCTAGTAGATAACTAGTATTCACAAACCATTACCTTCCACCCTGACCATTTGTGACTCGTGTTGTGATTTGTCAAAGTTTACCACACTTAGTGACATTTTTTGGTCATGGTCAGTGACATATGCCTACTTTGGTTGGTCATCGTGCATGGTCTCCAAGCCGTGCCACTACGTATTGAAGCCCCTTGTGCTTGCTATGTGATTCGTGGTGTTCCTAAACCATTGTTTCCCCCTCTGACCATTTGTGACTCGTATTATGAGTTGTCAACGTGGGCTACACACAGTGGTTTTCTTTGGTCAAAGGCAGCACATATGCCTACTTTGCTCGGTCATTGTGCATGGTAGCCACACCATGCTACTACTGACTGAATGTCGTTGTACTTGGTAGTTGAGAACTGATATTCTCATAGCATTGTTTCCTCTCCTGACCGTTTGTGACTCGTGTTATGGTTGGTCAACGTTGACCACCCATATTGAAATTATGTGGTCATGATCAGTGACATATGCCTGGTTTTATTGTTTGGTGTGCATATTAGCCACACCGTGCCACTACGTATTGAAGCTCTTTGTCCTCTCTAGCCAATACATAGGCTTCCCAATCCATTGTTTTCCCCTCTGACCATTTGTGACTCGTGTTATGCGTTTTCAACGTTGACCACATGAAGTGAAATTTGTTCGTCATGGTTAGTGACATATGCATACGTTAGTTGGTCACTGTGCATTGAAGCCACATTGTGCCACTACATATTGAAGGTATTTGTACTTGCTAGTAGATAACTAGTATTCACAAACCATTACCTTCCACCCTGACCATTTGTGACTCGTGTTGTGAGTTGTCAAAGTTTACCACACATAGTGACATTATTTGGTCATGGTCAGTGACATATGCATACTTTGGTTGGTCATCGTGCATGGTCTCCACACCGTGCCACAACGTATTGAAGCCCCTTGTGCTTGCTATGCGATACTTGATATTCCCAAACCATTGTTTCCCCCTCTGACCATTTGTAAATCGTATTATGAGTTGTCAACGTTGACCAGACACAGCGGATTTCCCTGGTCAAAGGCAGTACATATGCCTACTTTGGTCGGTCATTGTGCATGGTAGGCACACCGTGCTACTACTGATTGAAGGTCATTGTAATTGGTAGTTGAGAACCAATATTCTCATAGCATTGTTTCCTCTCCTTACCGTTTGTGACTCGTGTTATGGTTGGTCAACGTTGACCACCCATATTGAAATTCTGTGGTCATGATCAGAGACATATGCCTAGTTTGATTGCTTGGTGTGCATATTAGCCACACCGTGCCACTACGTATTGAATTTCTTTGTCATTTCTAGTCAATACATATGCTTCCCAAACCATTGTCTCTCTATATGACCATTTGGGACTGGCGTTATGAGTTGTCAATGTTGACCACACATAATGGACTTATTCGGTCGTAGTCAGTGACGTATGCATCCTTTGGTTGGTCACTGTGCACGCTAGCCATACCGTGCCACTACTTGTTGAAGGTCTTTGTACTTGCTAGTTGATAACTAGTGTTCCCAATCCATTGTTTTCCCCTCTGACCATTTGTGACTCGTGTTATGCGTTTCCAACATTGACCACATGCAGTGAAATTTTTTCGTCATGGTTAGTGACATATGCATACTTTGGTTGGTCACTGTACATTGAAGCCACATTGTGCCACTACATATTGAAGTTATTTGTACTTGCTAGTAGATAACTAGTATTCACAAACCATGACCTTCCACCCTCACTATTTGTGACTCCTGTTGTGAGTTGTCAAAGTTTACCACATATAGTGACATTATTTGGTCATGGTCATTGACATATGCCTACTTTGGTTGGTCATCATGCATGGTCTCCACACCGTGCCACAACGTATTGAAGCCCCTTGTGCTTGCTATGTGATACTTGGTGTTCCCAAACCATTGTTTCCCCCTCTGACCATTTGTTACTCGTATTATGAGTTGTCAACGTTGACCACACACAGCGGATGTCTTTGGTCAAAGGCAGTACATATGCCTACTTTGGTCGGTCATTGTGCATGGTAGCCACACCGTGCTACTAATGAATGAAGGTCGTTGTACTTGGTAGTTGAGAACTGATATTCCCATAGCATTCTTTCCTGTCTTGACCGATTGTGACTCGTGTTATGAGTTGTCAATGTTGACCACACAAAGTGGACTTATTCGGTCGTAGCGAGTGACGTATGCATCCTTTGGATGGTCACTGTGCACGCTAGCCATACCATGCCACTGCTTGTTGAAGGTCTTTGTACTTCCTAGTTGATAACTAGTGTTCCCAACCCATTGTTTTCCCCTCTGACCATTTGTGACTCGTGTTATGCGTTTTCAATGTTGACCACATGACGTGAAATTCTTTCCTCATGGTCAGTGACATATGCATACTTTGGTTGGTCACTGTGCATTGAAGCCACATTCTGCCACTACATACTAAAGGTATTTGTGCTTGCTAGTAGATAACTAGTATTAACATCCCATTACCTTCCACCCTGACCATTTGTGACTCGTGTTGTGAGTTGTCAAAGTTTATCACACTTAGTGACATTATTTGGTCGTGGTCAGTGACATATGCCTACTTTGGTTGGTCATCGTGCATGGTCTCCACACTGTGCCACAACGTATTGAAGCCCCTTGTGCTTGCTATGTGATACTTGGTGTTCCCAAACCATTGTTTCCCCCTCTGACCATTTGTGACTCGTATTATGAGTTGTCAACGTTGACCACACACAGCGGATTTCTTTGGTCAAAGGCAGTACATATGCGTACTTTGGTCGGTCTTTGTGCATGGTAGGCACACCGTGCTACTACTGACTGAAGGTCATTGTACTTGGTAGTTGAGAACCGATGTTCTCATAGCATTGTTTCCTCTCCTTACCGTTTGTGACTTGTGTTATGGTTGGTCAACGTTGACCACCCATATTGAAATTATGTGGTCATGATCAGTGACATATGCCTAGTTTGATTTTTTGGTGTGCATATTAGCCACACCGTGCCACTACGTATTGAAGTTCTTTGTCCTTTTTAGTAAATACATATGCTTCCCAAACCATTGTCTCTTCCTCTAACCATTTGGGACTGGTGTTATGAGTTGTCAATGTTGACAACATGTAGTGGACTTATTCGGTCGTGGTCAGTGACGTATGCATCCTTTGGTTGGTCACTGTGCACGCTAGCCATACCGTGCCTCTGGTTGATGAAGGTCTTTGTACTTGCTAGTTGATAACTAGTGTTCCCAATCCATTGTTTTCCCCCCTGACCATTTGTGACTCGTGTTATGCCTTTTCAACATTTACCACATGAAGTGAAATTTGTTTGTCATGGTTAGTGACATATGCATACTTTGGTTGGTCACTGTACATTGAAGCCACATTCTGCCACTACATATTGAAGGTATTTGTACGTGCTAGTAGATAACTAGTATTCACAAACCATTACCTTCCACCCTGACCATTTGTGACTCGTGTTGTGAGTTGTCAAAGTTTACCACACTTAGTGACATTATTTGGTCATGGTCAGTGACATATGTCTACTTTGGTTGGTCATCGTGCATGGTCTCCACACCGTGCCACAACGTATTGAAGCCCCTTGTGCTTGCTATGTGATACTTGGTGTTCCCAAACCATTGTTTCCCCCTCTGACCATTTGTGACTCGTATTATGAGTTGTCAACGTTGACCATACAGAGCGGATTTCTTGGGTCAAAGGCAGTACATATGCCTACTTTGGTCGGTCATTGTACATGGTAGCCACACCGTGCTACTACTGAATGAAGGCCGTTGTACTTGGTAGTTGAGAACCGATATTCCCATAGCATTGTTCCCAGTCTTGACCGTTTGTGACTCGTGTTATGAGTTGTCAATGTTGACCACACATAGTGGACTAACTCGGTCGTAGTGAGTGACGTATGCATCCTTTGGATGGTCACTGTGCACGCTAGCCATACTGTGCCACTCCTTGTTGAAGGTATCTGTACTTCCTAGTTGATAACTAGTGTTCCCAACCCATTGTTTTCCCCTCTGACCATTTGTGACTCGTGTTATGCGTTTTCAATGTTGACCACATGAAGTGAAATTCTTTCGTCATGGTCAGTGACATATGCATACTTTGGTTGGTCACTGTGCATTGAAGCCACATTGTGCCACTGCAAATTGAATGTATTTGTACTTGCTAGTAGATAACTAGTATTCACAACCCATTACCTTCCACCCTGACCATTTGTGACTCATGTTGTCAGTTGTCAAAGTTTACCACACTTAGTGACATTATTTGGTCAAGGTCGGAGACATATGCCTACTTTGGTTGGTCATCGTGCATGGTCTCTACACTGTGCCACAACGTTTTGAAGCCCCTTGTGCTTGCTATGTGATACTTGGTGTTCCCAAACCATTGTTTCCCCCTATGACCATTTGTGACTCGTATTATGAGTTGTCAACATTGACCACACACAGCGGATTTCTTTGGTCAAAGGCGGTGCATATGCCTACTTTGGTCGGTCATTGTACATGGTAGCCACACCGTGCTACTACAAACTGAAGGTCATTGTAGTATGTAGTTGACAACCGATATTCCCATAGCATTGTTTCCTGTCCTGACCGTCTGTGACTCTTGTTATGGTTGGTTAACCTTGACCACCCATGTTGAAATTCTCTGGTAATGATCAGTGACATATGCCTAGTTTGGTTGTTTGGTGTGCATATTAGCCACACCGTGCCACTACGTATTGAAGTTGTTTTTCCTTTCTAGTCAATACATAGGCTTCCCAAACCATTGTTTTCCCCTCTGACCATTTGTGACTCGTGTTATGCGTTTTCAAGGTTGATCACATGAAGTGAAATTTGTTCGTCATGGTTAGTGACATATGCATACTTTGGTTGGTCACTGTGCATTGAAGCCACATTGTGCCACTACAAATTCAATGTATTTGTACTTGCTAGTAGATAAATAGTATTAAGAAACCATTACCTTCCACCCTGACCATTTGTGTCTCGTGTTGTGAGTTGTCAAAGTTTACCACACATAGTGACATTATTTGGTCATGGTCAGTGACATATGCCTACTTTGGTTGGTCATCGTGCATGGTCTCCACACTGTGCCACATCATATTGAAGCCCCTTGTGCTTGCTATGTGATGCTTGGTGTTCCCAAACCATTGTTTCCCCCTCTGACCATTTGTGACTTGTACTATGAGTTGTCAACGTTGACCACACACAGCAGATTGCTTTGGTCAAAGGCAGTACATATGCCTACGTTGGTCGGTCATTGTACATGGTAGCCACACCGTGCTACTATTGACTGAAGGTCGTTGTACTTGGTAGTTGAGAACCGATATTCTCATAGCATTGTTTCCTCTCCTGACCGTTTGTGACTCGTGTTATGGTTGGTCAACGTTGACCACACATATTGAAATTCTCTGGTCATGATCAGTGACATATGCCTAGTTTGATTGTTTGGTGTGCATATTAGCCCACCGTGCCACTACGTATTGAAGTTGTTTGTCCTTTCTAGCCAATACATAGGCTTCCCAATCCATTGTTTTCCCCTCTGACTATTTGAGACTCGTGTTATGCGTTTTCAATGTTGACCACACATAGTGGACTTATTTGGTCGTAGTCAGTGACGTATGCATCCTTTGGTTGGTCACTGTGCACGCTAGCCATACCGTGCCACTGCTTGTTGAAGGTATCTCAACTTCCTAGTTGATAACTAGTGTTCCCTACCCATTGTTTTCCCCTCTGACAATTTGTGACTCGTGTTATGCGTTTTCAACGTTGACCACATGAAGTGAAGTTCTTTCGTCATGGTCAGTGACATATGCATACTTTGGTTGGTCACTGTGCATTGAAGCCACATTGTGCCACTACATATTGAAGGTATTTGTACTTGCTAGTAGATAACTAGTATTCACAAACCATTACCTTCCATCCTGACCATTTGTGACTCGTGTTGTGAGTTGTCAAAGTTTACCACACATAGTGACATTATTTAGTCATGGTCAGTGACATATGCCTACTTTGGTTGGTCATCGTGCATGGTCTCCACACTGTGCCACAACATATTGAATCCCCTTGTGCTTGCTATGTGATACCCGGTGTTCCCAAACCATTGTTTCCCCCTATGACCATTTGTGACTCGTAATATGAGTTGTCAACATTGACCACACACAGCGGATTTCTTTGGTCAAAGGCAGTACGTATGCCTACTTTGGTCGGTCATTGTGCATGGTAGCCACACCGTGCTACTACTGACTGAAGGTCGTTGTACTTGGTAGTTGAGAACCGATATTCCCATAGCATTGTTTCCTGTCCTGACCGTTTGTGACTCGTGTTATGGTTGGTCAACGTTGACCACCCATNTTGAAATTCTCTGGTCATGATCAGTGACATATGCCTAGTTTGATTGTTTGGTGTGCATATTAGCCACACCGTGCCACTACGTATTGAAGTTCTTTGTCCTTTCTAGCCAATACATAGGCTTCCCAATCCATTGTTTTCCCCTCTGACCATTTGTGACTCGTGTTATGCGTTTTCAACGTTGACCACATGAAGTGAAATTTGTTCGTCATGGTTAGTGACATATGCATACTTTGGTTGGTCATTGTGCATTGAAGCCACATTCTGCCACTACATATTGAATGTGTTTGTACTTGCTAGTAGATAACTAGTATTCACAAACCATTACCTTCCACCCTGACCATTTGTGACTCGTGTTGTGAGTTGTCAAAGTTTACCACACATAGTGACATTATTTGGTCATGGTCAGTGACATATGCCTACTTTGGTCGGTCATTGTGCATCGTAGCCACACCGTGCTACTACTGACTGAAGGTCGTTGTACTTGGTAGTTGAGAACCGATATTCCCATAGCATTGTTTCCTGTCCTGACCGTTTGTGACTCGTGTTATGGTTGGTCAATGTTGACCACCCATATTGAAATTCTGTGGTCATGATCAGTGACATATGCCTTGTTTGGTTGTTTGGTGTGCATGTTAGCCACAGCGTGCCACTACGTATTGAAGTTCTTTGTACTTGCTAGTCACTACATAGGCTTCCCAAACCATTGTCTCTCCCTATGACCATTTGTGACTCGTGTTATGAGTTGTCAATGTTGACCACACATAGTGGACTTATTCGGTCGTAGTCAGTGATGTATGCATCCTTTGGTTGGTCATTGTGCACGCTAGCCATACCGTGCCACTGTTTGTTGAAGGTCTTTGTACTTCCTAGCTGATAACTAGTGTTCCCAACCCGTTGTTTTCCCCTCTGACCATTTGTGACTCGTGTTATGCGTTTTCAACGTTGACCTCGTGAAGTGAAATTCTTTCGTCATGGTCAGTGACATATGCATACTTTGGTTGGTCACTGTGCATTGAAGCCACATTCTGCCACTACATATTGAAGGTATTTGTACTTGCTAGTAGATAACTAGTATTCACAAACCATTACCTTCCACCCTGACCATTTGTGACTCGTGTTGTGAGTTGTCAAAGTTTACCACACATAGTGACATTATTTGGTCATGGTCAGTGACATATGCCTACTTTGGTTGGTCATTGTGCATGGTCTCCACACCGTGCCACAACGTATTGAAGCCCCTTGTGCTTGCTATGTGATTCGTGGTGTTCCCAAACCATTTTTTCCCCCTCTGACCATTTGTGACTCGTATTATGAGTTGTCAACGTGGACACCACACAGCGGATTTCTTTGGTCAAAGGCAGTACATCTTCCTACTTTGATCGGTCATTGTGCATTGTAGCCACACCGTGCTAGTACTGACTGAAGGTCGTTGTACTTGGTAGTTGATAACCGATATTCTCGTAGCATTGTTTCCTCTCCTGACCGTTTGTGACTCGTGTTATGGATGGTCAACGTTGACCACCCATATTGAAATTCTGTGGTCATGATCAGTGACATATGCCTAGTTTGATTGTTTGGTGTGCATATTAGCCACATCGTGCCACTACGTATTGAAGTTCTTTGTCCTCTCTAGCCAATACATAGGCTTCCCAATCCATTGTTTTCCCCTCTGACCATTTGTGACTCGTGTTATGCGTTTTCAACGGTCACCACGTGAAGTGAAAGTTGTTTGTCATGGTTAGTGACATATGCATACGTTGGTTGGTCACTGTGCATTGAAGCCACATTGTGCCACTACATATTGAAGGTATTTGTACTTGGTAGTGGATAACTAGTATTCACAAACCATTACCTTCCACCCTGACCATTTGTGACTCGTGTTGTGAGTTGTCAACGTTTACCACACTTAGTGACATTATTTGGTCATGGTCAGTGACATAAGCCTACTTTGGTTGGTCATCGTGCATGGTCTCCACACCGTTCCACAATGTATTGAAGCCCCTTGTGCTTGCTATGCGATACTTGATGTTCCCAAACCATTGTTTTCCCCTCTGACCATTTGTGACTCATATTATGAGTTGTCAACGTTGACCACACACAGCGGATTTCTTTGGTCAAAGGCAGTAAATATCCTTACTTTGGTCGGTCGTTGTGCATGATGGGCACACCGTGCTACTACTGACTGAAGGTCGTTCTACTTGGTAGTTGAGAACCGATATTGTCGTAGTATTGTTTCCTCTCCTGACCGTTTGTGACTCGTGTTATGGTTTGTCAACGTTGACCATCCATACTGAAATTCTCTGGTCATGATCAGTGACATATGCCTGGTTTGATTGTTTTGTGTGCATATTAGCCACACCGTGCAACTACGTATTGAAGTTCTTTGTCCATTCTAGCCAATACATAGGCTTACCAAACCATTTTCTCTCCCTCTGACCATTTGTGACTCGTGTTATGAGTTGTTAATGTTGACCACACATAGTGGACTTATTCGGTCGTAGTCAGTGACGTATGCATCCTTTGGTTGGTCACTGTGCATGCTAGCCATACCGTGCCACTACTTGTTGAAGGTCTTTGTTCTTGCTAGTTGATAACTAGTGTTCCCAACCCATTGTTTTCCCCTCGGACTATTTGTGACTCCTTTTATGTGTTTTCAACGTTGACCACATGAAGTGAAATTTGTTGGTCATGGTTAGTGACATATGCATACTTTGGTTGGTCACTGTGCATTGAAGCCACATTGTGCCACGACATATTAAAGGTGTTTGTACTTGCTAGTCAAGAACTAATATGCACAAACCATGATCTTCCACCCTGACCATTTGTGACTCGTGTTATGAGTTGTCAAAGTTTACCACATGTAGTGACATTATTTGGTCATGGTCAGTGACATATGCCTTCTTTGGTTGGTCATCGTGCATGGTCTGCACACCGTGCCACAACATATTGAAGCCCCTTGTGCTTGCTATGTGATACTTGGTGTTCCCAACCCATTGTTTCCCCCTCTGACAATTCGTGACCCATATTATGGGTTGTCAACGTTGACCACACATAGTAAAATTATTTGGTCATGGTAAGTGGCACATGCCTAATCTGTTTTGTCACTGTACATGGTAGCCACACCGTTCCACTACTTGTTGAAAGTATTTGCACTTGCTAGTCAATGAATAGAAAAAGGTTTCTCCCTTTTTCACCAGGTTGGTTTTTGTTTATTTGTTACGCGTAGGTGCCTTCACTGGAATACTCCCTCCCACCCCCCTAGAGGGATGTTCCGTGGACGACCTGGAGGACAGATTTGCCACCGCATTATGACACCCCCCTACCCTCCCACGGCTTAGGCTCGAAGGTAGAGTTGAGGTAGCACAACACAGCCGCCCCCCCACCCCACCCCCCCCCAGGTCGCGAGCCTATTATATATTGCGCGTACGAGGATTCAAACCCAGGACCTATCGCTCCAGAACCTAACTCTATAATCACTAAGCCAACTCACATGGTGTTCATATATTGTCCAAATGACATTATCAGGGTTCCTATGAGTGAAGGGCATAAAATAAGGGGGTGTAAGATTATAGGGTAGTTTTCAAGAGTATGACTGATAATAAATTCAGTTTATTCATAAACAATTGATGCAGACTAAGTTTTGAAATTTGCAACTTCGAGCTTGAATAACCTCTCAACCATTGCTGCGATTGACCAGCTGCAAGAAGGAAAGATGACAAGACATAGTGAAACTCTTTTTATGATATTCAATGACACAAGAATATTTTGGTTGGTCATTGTGCATGACAGCCATACCGTGGCACCTTTTATCGAAGGTCTTTGTACTTGCTAGTTGATACCAAGTATTCCCAAACCATTGTTTCCCCCTCTCACCATTTGTGACTCGTATTGTGAGTTGTCAACGTTGACCACACACAGCGGATTTTTCTGGTCAAAGGCAGTACATATGCCTACTTTGGTCGGTCATTGTGCATGGTAGGCACACCGTGCTACTACTGACTGAAGGTCATTGTACTTGGTAGTTGAGAACCGATATTCTCATAGCATTGTTTCCTCTCCTTACCGTTTGTGACTCGTGTTATGGTTGGTCAACGTTGACCACCCATATTGAAATTCTGTGGTCATGATCAGTGACATATGCCTATTTTGATTGTTTGGTGTGCATATTAGCCACACCGTGCCACTACGTATTGAATTTCTCTGTCCTTTCTAGTCAATACATATGCTTCCCAAACCATTGTCTCTCCCTCGGACCATTTGGGACTGGCGTTATGAGTTGTCAATGTTGACCACACATAGTGGACTTATTCGGTCGTAGTCAGTGACGTATGCATCCTTTGGTTGGTCACTGTGCACGCTAGCCATACCGTGCCACTGCTTATTGAAGGTCTTTGTACTTGCTAGTTGATAACTAGTGTTCCCAATCCATTGTTTTCCCCTCTGACCATTTGTGACTCATGTTATGCGCTTTCAACATTGACCACATGAAGCGAAATTTGTTCGTCATGGTTAGTGACATATGTCTACTTTGGTTGGTCACTGTGCATTGAAGCCACATTCTGCCACTACAAATTGAAGGTATTTGTACTTGCTAGTAGGTAACTAGTATTCACAACCCATTACCTTCCACCCTGACCATTTGTGACTCGTGTTGTGAGTTGTCAAAGTTTACCACACATAGTGACATTATTTGGTCATGGTCAGTGACATATGCCTACTTTGGTTGGTCATCGTGCACGGTCTCCACACTGTGCCACAACGTATTGAAGCCACTTGTGCTTGCTATGTGATACTTGGTGTTCCCAAACCATTTTTTCCCCCTCTAACCATTTGTGACTCGTATTATGAGCTGTCAACGTTGACCACACACAGCGGATTTCTTTGGTCAAAGGCGGTACATATGCCTACTTTGGTCGGTCATTGTACATGGTAGCCACACCGTGCTACTACCAACTGAAGGTCGTTGTACTTGGTAGTTGACAACCGATATTCCCATAGCATTGTTTCCTGTCCTGGCCGTTTGTGACTTATGTTATGGTTGGTCAACGTTGACCACCCATGTTGAAATTCTCTGGTCATGATCAGTGACACGTGCCTAGTTTGGTTGTTTGGTGTGCATATTAGCCACAACGTGCCACTACGTATTGAAGTTCTTTGTCCTTTCTAGTCAATACATAGGCATCCCAAACCATTTTCTCTCCCTCTGACCATTTGTGACTCGTGTTATGAGTTGTCAATGTTGACCACACATAGTGGACNCCATTGTTTTCCCCTCTGACCATTTGTGACTCGTGTTATGCGTTTTCAACGTTGACCACATGAAGTGAAATTTGTTCGTCATGGTCAGTGACATATGCATACTTTGGTTGGTCACTGTGCATTGAAGCCACATTGTGCCACTACATATTGAATGTATTTGTACTTGCTAGTAGATAACTAGTGTTCACAAACCATTACCTTCCACCCTGACCATTTGTGACTCGTGTTGTGAGTTGTCAAAGTTTAGCACACTTAGTAACATTATTTGGTCATGGTCTGTGACATATGCCTACTTTGGTTGGTCATCGTGCATGGTCTCCACACCGTGCCACAACGTATTGAAGCCCCTTGTGCTTGCTATGCGATACGTGGTGTTCCCAAACCATTGTTACCCCCTGTGACGATTTGTGACTCGTATTATGAGCTGTCAACATGGACCACACACAGCGGATTTCTTTGGTCAAAGGCAGTACATATTCCTACTTTGGTCGGTCATTGTGCATGGTAGCCACACCGTGCTACTACTAACTGAAGGTCGTTGTACTTGGTAGTTGAGACCCGATATTCTCATATCATTGTTTCCTCTCCTGACCGTTTGTGACTCGTGTTATGATTGGTCAACGTTGACCACCCATATTGAAATTCTCTGGTCATGATCAGTGACATATGCCTAGTTTGATTGTTTGGTGTGCATATTAGCCACACCGTGCCACTACGTATTGAAGTTCTTTGTCCTTTCTAGCCAATACATAGGCTTACCAAACCATTTTCTCTCCCTCTGACCATTTGTGACTCGTGTTATGAGTTGTCAATGTTGACCACCCATAGTGGACTTATTCGGTCGTAGTCAGTGACGTATGCATCCTTTGGTTGGTCACTGTGCATGCTAGCCATACCGTGCCACTGCTTGTTGAAGGTCTTTGTACTTGCTAGTTGATAACTAGTGTTCCCAACCCATTTTTTTCCCCTCGGACCATTTGTGACTCCTGTTATGTGTTTTCAACGTTGACCACATGAATTGAAATTTGTTGATCATGGTTAGTGACATATGCATACTTTGGTTGGTCACTGTGCATTGAAGCCACATTGTGCCACGACATATTAAAGGTATTTGTACTTGCTAGTCAAAAACTAGTATGCACAAACCATGATCTTCCACCCTGACCATTTGTGACTCATGTTATGAGTTGTCAAAGTTTACCACATGTAGTGACATTATTTGGTCATGGTCAGTGACATATGCCTACTTTGGTTGGTCATCGTGCATGGTCTGCACACCGTGCCACAACATATTGAAGCCCCTTATGCTTGCTATGTGATACTTGGTGTTCCCAACCCATTGTTTCCCCCTCTGACAATTCGTGACCCATATTATGGGTTGTCAACGTTGACCACACATAGTAAAATTATTTGGTCATGGTAAGTGGCACATGCCTAATCTGGTTTGTCATTGTACATGGTAGCCACACCGTTCCACTACTTGTTGAAAGTATTTGCACTTGCTAGTCAATAAAGAGAAAAAAGTTTCTCCCTTTGACACCGGGTCGGTCTTTGTTTATTTGTTATGCGTAGGTGCCTTCACTGGAATACTCCCTCCCACCCCCCTAGAGGGATGTTCCGTGGATGACCTGGAGGACAGATTTGCCACCGCATTATGACACCCCCC
>SZWC01001589.1:53156-71026 GCA_023375785.1 Penium margaritaceum | reverse complement strand
TTCCCAATCCATTGTTTTCCCCTCTGACCATTTGTGACTCGTGTTATGCGTTTTCAACGTTGACCACATGAAGTGAAATTTGTTCGTCATGGTTAGTGACATATGCATACTTTGGTTGGTCACTGTGCATTGAAGCCACATTCTGCCACTACATATTGAAGGTATGTGTACTTGCTAGTAGATAATTAGTATTCACAATCCATTACCTTCCACAATGACCATTTGTGAGACGTGTTGTGAGTTGTCAAAGTTTACCACACTTAGTGACATTATTGGGTCATGGTCAGTGACATATGCCTACTTTGGTTGGTCATCGTGCATGGTCTCCACACTGTGCCACAACGTATTGAAGCCCCTTGTGCTTGCTATTTGATACTTGGTGTTCCCAAACCCTTGTTTCCCCCTCTGACCATTTGTGACTCGGATTATGAGTTGTCAATGTTGACCACCCACAGCGGATTTCTTTGGTTAAGGGCGGAACATATGCTTACTTTGGTCGGTCATTGTACATGGTAGCCACATCGTGCTACTACAAACTGAAGGTATTTGTACTTGGTAGTTGACAACCAATATCCCCATGGCATTGTTTCTTGTCCTGACCGTTTGTGACTCGTGTTATGGTTGGTCAACGTTGACCACCCATGTTGAAATTCTCTGGTCATGAGCAGTGACATATGCATAGTTTGGTTGTTTGGTGTGCATATTAGCCACACCGTGCCACTACGTATTGAATTTCTCTGTCCTTTCTAGTCAATACATAGGCTTCCCAAACCATTTTCTCTCCCTCTGACCATTTGTGACTCGTGTTATGAGTTGTCAATGTTCACCACACATAGTGGACTTATTTGGTCGTAGTCAGTGACGTATGCATCCTTTGGTTGGTCACTGTGCACGCTAGCCATACCGTGCCACTACTTGTTAAAGGTCTTTTTACTTCCTAGTTGATAACTAGTGTTCCCAATCCATTGTTTTCCCTTCTGACCATTTGTGACTCGTGTTATGCGTTTTCGACGTTGACCACATGAAGTGAAATTTGTTCGTCATGGTCAGTGACATATGCATACTTTGGTTGGTCACTATGCATTGAAGCCACATTGTGCCACTACATATTGAAGGTATCTGTACTTGCTAGTAGATAACTAGTATTCACAAACCATTACCTTCCACCCTGACCATTTGTGACTTGTGTTGTGAGTTGTCAACGTTTACCACACTTAGTGACATTATTTGGTCATGGTCAGTGACATATACCTACTTTGGTTGGTCATCGTGCATGGTCTCCACACCGTGCCACAACGTATTGAAGCCCCTTGTTATGATTGGTCAACGTTGAGCACCCATGTTGAAATTATCTGGTCATGATCAGTGACATATGCCTAGTTTGATTGTTTGGTGTGCATATTAGCCACAGTGTGCCACTACGTATTGAAGTTGTTTGTCCTTTCTAGCCAATACATAGGCTTCCCAATCCATTGGTTTCCCCTCTGACCATTTGTGACTCGTGTTATGCGTTTTCAACGTTGACCACATGAAGTGAAATTNTAGTCAGTGACGTATGCATCCTTTGGTTGGTCACTGTGCACGCTAGCCATACCGTGCCACTGCTTGTTGAAGGTCTTTGTACTTCCTAGTTGATAACTAGTGTTCCCAACCCATTGTTTTCCCCTCTGACCATTTGTGACTTGTGGTATGCGTTTTCGACGTTGACCACATGAAGTGAAGTTTGTTCGTCATGGTCAATGACATATGCATACTTTGGTTGGTCACTGTGCATTGAAGCCACATTGTGCCACTACATTTTGAAGGTATTTGTACTTGCTAGTAGATAAGTAGTATTCACAAACCATTACCTTCCACCCTGACCATTTGTGACTCGTGTTGTGAGTTGTCAACGTTTACCACACTTAGTGACATTATTTGGTCATGGTCAGTGACATATGCCTACTTTGGTTGGTCATCGTGCATGGTCTCCACACTGTGCCACAACGTATTGAAGCCCCTTGTGCTTGATATGCAATACGTGGTGTTCCCAAACAATTGTTTTTCCCTGCGACCATTTGTGACTCGTATTACGAGTTGTCAACGTTGACCACACAGAGCGGATTTCTTTGGTCAAAGGCAGTACATATGCCTACTTTGGTCGGTCAATGTGCATGGTAGCCACACCGTGCTACTACTGACTGAAGGTCGTTGTACTTGGTAGTTGAGAACCGATATTCTCATAGCATTGTTTCCTCTCCTGACCGTTTGTGACTCGTGTTATGGTTGGTCAACGTTGAGCACCCATGTTGAAATTATCTGGTCATGGTCAGTGACATATACCTACTTTGGTTGGTCATCGTGCATGGTCTCCACACTGTGCCACAACGTATTGAAGCCCCTTGTGCTTGATATGCAATACGTGGTGTTCCCAAACAATTGTTTTTCCCTGCGACCATTTGTGACTCGTATTACGAGTTGTCAACGTTGACCACACAGAGCGGATTTCTTTGGTCAAAGGCAGTACATATGCCTACTTTGGTCGGTCAATGTGCATGGTAGCCACACCGTGCTACTACTGACTGAAGGTCGTTGTACTTGGTAGTTGAGAACCGATATTCTCATAGCATTGTTTCCTCTCCTGACCGTTTGTGACTCGTGTTATGGTTGGTCAACGTTGAGCACCCATGTTGAAATTATCTGGTCATGGTCAGTGACATATACCTACTTTGGTTGGTCATCGTGCATGGTCTCCACACTGTGCCACAACGTATTGAAGCCCCTTGTGCTTGATATGCAATACGTGGTGTTCCCAAACAATTGTTTTTCCCTGCGACCATTTGTGACTCGTATTACGAGTTGTCAACGTTGACCACACAGAGCGGATTTCTTTGGTCAAAGGCAGTACATATGCCTACTTTGGTCGGTCAATGTGCATGGTAGCCACACCGTGCTACTACTGACTGAAGGTCGTTGTACTTGGTAGTTGAGAACCGATATTCTCATAGCATTGTTTCCTCTCCTGACCGTTTGTGACTCGTGTTATGGTTGGTCAACGTTGAGCACCCATGTTGAAATTATCTGGTCATGGTCAGTGACATATACCTACTTTGGTTGGTCATCGTGCATGGTCTCCACACTGTGCCACAACGTATTGAAGCCCCTTGTGCTTGATATGCAATACGTGGTGTTCCCAAACAATTGTTTTTCCCTGCGACCATTTGTGACTCGTATTACGAGTTGTCAACGTTGACCACACAGAGCGGATTTCTTTGGTCAAAGGCAGTACATATGCCTACTTTGGTCGGTCAATGTGCATGGTAGCCACACCGTGCTACTACTGACTGAAGGTCGTTGTACTTGGTAGTTGAGAACCGATATTCTCATAGCATTGTTTCCTCTCCTGACCGTTTGTGACTCGTGTTATGGTTGGTCAACGTTGAGCACCCATGTTGAAATTATCTGGTCATGGTCAGTGACATATACCTACTTTGGTTGGTCATCGTGCATGGTCTCCACACTGTGCCACAACGTATTGAAGCCCCTTGTGCTTGATATGCAATACGTGGTGTTCCCAAACAATTGTTTTTCCCTGCGACCATTTGTGACTCGTATTACGAGTTGTCAACGTTGACCACACAGAGCGGATTTCTTTGGTCAAAGGCAGTACATATGCCTACTTTGGTCGGTCAATGTGCATGGTAGCCACACCGTGCTACTACTGACTGAAGGTCGTTGTACTTGGTAGTTGAGAACCGATATTCTCATAGCATTGTTTCCTCTCCTGACCGTTTGTGACTCGTGTTATGGTTGGTCAACGTTGAGCACCCATGTTGAAATTATCTGGTCATGGTCAGTGACATATACCTACTTTGGTTGGTCATCGTGCATGGTCTCCACACTGTGCCACAACGTATTGAAGCCCCTTGTGCTTGATATGCAATACGTGGTGTTCCCAAACAATTGTTTTTCCCTGCGACCATTTGTGACTCGTATTACGAGTTGTCAACGTTGACCACACAGAGCGGATTTCTTTGGTCAAAGGCAGTACATATGCCTACTTTGGTCGGTCAATGTGCATGGTAGCCACACCGTGCTACTACTGACTGAAGGTCGTTGTACTTGGTAGTTGAGAACCGATATTCTCATAGCATTGTTTCCTCTCCTGACCGTTTGTGACTCGTGTTATGGTTGGTCAACGTTGAGCACCCATGTTGAAATTATCTGGTCATGGTCAGTGACATATACCTACTTTGGTTGGTCATCGTGCATGGTCTCCACACTGTGCCACAACGTATTGAAGCCCCTTGTGCTTGATATGCAATACGTGGTGTTCCCAAACAATTGTTTTTCCCTGCGACCATTTGTGACTCGTATTACGAGTTGTCAACGTTGACCACACAGAGCGGATTTCTTTGGTCAAAGGCAGTACATATGCCTACTTTGGTCGGTCAATGTGCATGGTAGCCACACCGTGCTACTACTGACTGAAGGTCGTTGTACTTGGTAGTTGAGAACCGATATTCTCATAGCATTGTTTCCTCTCCTGACCGTTTGTGACTCGTGTTATGGTTGGTCAACGTTGAGCACCCATGTTGAAATTATCTGGTCATGGTCAGTGACATATACCTACTTTGGTTGGTCATCGTGCATGGTCTCCACACTGTGCCACAACGTATTGAAGCCCCTTGTGCTTGATATGCAATACGTGGTGTTCCCAAACAATTGTTTTTCCCTGCGACCATTTGTGACTCGTATTACGAGTTGTCAACGTTGACCACACAGAGCGGATTTCTTTGGTCAAAGGCAGTACATATGCCTACTTTGGTCGGTCAATGTGCATGGTAGCCACACCGTGCTACTACTGACTGAAGGTCGTTGTACTTGGTAGTTGAGAACCGATATTCTCATAGCATTGTTTCCTCTCCTGACCGTTTGTGACTCGTGTTATGGTTGGTCAACGTTGAGCACCCATGTTGAAATTATCTGGTCATGGTCAGTGACATATACCTACTTTGGTTGGTCATCGTGCATGGTCTCCACACTGTGCCACAACGTATTGAAGCCCCTTGTGCTTGATATGCAATACGTGGTGTTCCCAAACAATTGTTTTTCCCTGCGACCATTTGTGACTCGTATTACGAGTTGTCAACGTTGACCACACAGAGCGGATTTCTTTGGTCAAAGGCAGTACATATGCCTACTTTGGTCGGTCAATGTGCATGGTAGCCACACCGTGCTACTACTGACTGAAGGTCGTTGTACTTGGTAGTTGAGAACCGATATTCTCATAGCATTGTTTCTTCTCCTGACCGTTTGCGACTCGTGTTAGGGTTGGTCAACGTTGACCACCCATGTTGAAATTCTCTGGTCATGAGCA
Source organism: Penium margaritaceum (assembly GCA_023375785.1). Lineage (NCBI taxonomy): Eukaryota > Viridiplantae > Streptophyta > Zygnematophyceae > Desmidiales > Peniaceae > Penium > Penium margaritaceum. The sequence continues at coordinate 65,667 of SZWC01001589.1, read as the reverse complement.
GTGACATATGCCTAGTTTGATTGTTTGGTGTGCATACTAGCCACACCATGCCAGTACGTATTGAAGTTCTTTGTCCTTTCTAGTCAATACATAGGCTTCCCAAACCATTTTCTCTCCCTCTGACCATTTGTGACTCGGGTTATGAGTTGTCAATGTTGACCACACATAGTGGACTGATTCGGTCGTAGTCAGTGACGTATGCATCCTTTGGTTGGTCACTGTGTACGCTAGCCATACCGTGCCACTACTTGTTAAAGGTCTTTTTACTTCCTAGTTGGTAACTAGTGTTCCCAATCCATTGTTTTCCCCTCCGACCATTTGTGACTCGTGTTATGCGTTTTCGACGTTGACCACATGAAGTGAAATTCTTTCGTCATGGTCAATGACATATGCATACTTTGGTTGGTCACTGTGCATTGAAGCCACATTGTGCCACGACATATTGAAGGTATTTGTACATGCTAGTAGATAACTAGTATTCACAAACCATTACCTTCCATCCTGACCATTTGTGACTCGTGTTGTGAGTTGTCAAAGTTTACCACACTTAGTGACATTATTTGGTCATGGTCAGTGACATATGCCTACTTTGTTTGGTCACCGTGCATGGTCTCCACACCGTGCCACGACGTATTGAAGTCCCTTGTGCTTGCTATGTGATACGTGGTGTTCCCAGACCATTCTTTCCCCCTCTGACCATTTGTGACTCGTATTATGAGATGTCAACGTGGACCACATACCGCGGATTTCTTTGGTCAAAGGCAGTACATATGCCTACTTTGGTCGGTCTTTGTGCATGGTAGCCACACCATGCTACTACTGACAGAAGGTCGTTGTACTTGGTAATTGAGAACCGATATTCTCATACCATTGTTTCCTCTCCTGACCGTTTGTGACTCGTGCTATGGTTGGTCAACGTTGACCACCCATATTGAAATTCTCTGGTCATGATCAGTGACATATGCCTAGTTTGATTGTTTGGTGTGCATATTAGCCACAGCGTGCCTCTGCGTATTGAAGTTCTAGCCAACACATAGGCTTCCCAATCCATTTTTTCCCCTCTGACCATTTGTGACTCGTGTTATGCGTTTTCAACGTTGACCACATGAAGCTAAATTTGTTCGTCATGGTTAGTGACATATGCATACTTTGGTTGGTCACTGTGCATTGAAGCCACATTGTGCCAATGCATATTGAATGTATTTTTACTTGCTAGTAGACAATTTGTATTCACAAACCATTACCTTCCACCCTGACCATTTGTGACTTGTGTTGCGAGTTGTCAAAGGTTACCACACATACTGACATTATTTGGTCATGGTCAGTGACATATGCCTACTTTGGTTGGTCATCGTGCATGGTCTCCACACTGTGCCACAACGTATTGAAGCCCCTTTTGCTTGCTATGTGATACTTGATGTTCCCAAACCCTTGTTTCCCCATCTGACCATTTGTGACTCGTATTATGAGTTGTCAACGTTGACCACACACAGCGGATTTCTTTGGTCAAAGGCAGTACATATGCCTACTTTTGTCGGTAACCGTGCATGGTCTCTACACCGTGCCACAACGTATTGAAGCCCTTTGTGCTTGCTATGTGATACATGGTGTTCCCAAACCATTGTTTCCCCCACAGACCATTTCTGACACGTATTATGAGTTGTCAACGTGGACCACACACAACGGATTTCTTTGGTCAAAGGCAGTACATATGCCTACTTTGGTCGATCTTTGTGCATGGTAGCCACACCGTGCTAATACTGACTGAAGGTCGTTGTACTTGGTAGTTGAGAACCGATATTCTCATAGCATTGTTTCCTCTCCTGACTGTTTGTGACTCGTGTTATGGTTGGTCAACGTTGACCACCCATATTGAAATTCTCTGATCATGATCAGTGAAATATGCCTAGTTTGATTGTTTGGTGTGCATAATAGCCACATCGTGCCACTAGGTATTGAAGTTCTTTGTCCTTTCTAGCCAGTACATAGGCTTCCCAATCCATTGTTTTCCCCTCTGACCATTTGTGACTCGTGTTATGCGTTTTCAACGTTGACCACATGATGTGAAAGTTGTTCGTCATGGTTAGTGACATATGCATACTTTGGTTGGTCGCTGTGCATTGAAGCCACATTGTGCCACTACATATTGAAGGTATTTGTACATGCTAGTAGATAACTAGTATTCACAAACCATTACCTTCCACCCTGACCATTCGTGACTCGTGTTGTGAGTTGTCAAAGTTTACCACACTTAGTGACATTATTTGGTCATGGTCAGTGACATATGCCTACTTTGGTTGGTCATCGTGCATGGTCTCCACACTGTGCCACAACGTATTGAAGCCCCTTCTTCTTGCTATGTGATACCTGGTGTTCCCAAACCATTTTTCCCCCTATGACCATTTGTGACTCGTATTATGAGTTGTCAACGTTGACCACACAGAGCGGATTTCTTTGGTCAAAGGCAGTACATATGCCTACTTTGGTCGGTCATTGTAAATGGTAGCCACACCGTGCTACTACAAACTGAAGTTCGTTGAACTTGGTAGTTGAGAACCGATATTCCCATAGCATTGTTTCCTGTCCTGACCGTTTGTGACTCGTGTTATGGTTGGTCAACGTTGACCACCCATGTTGAAATTCTGTGGTCATGATCAGTGACATATGCCTAGTTTGATTGTTTGGAGTGCATATTAGCCACACCGTGCCACTACGTATTGAAGTTCTTTGTCCTTTCTACCCAATACACAGGCTTCCCAATCCATTATTTTCCCTTCTGACCACTTGTGACTCGTGTTATGCGTTTTCAACTTTGACCACATGAAGTGAAATTTGTTCATCATGGTTAGTGACATATGCATACTTTGGTTGGTCACTGTGCATTGAAGCCACATTGTGCCACTGCATATTGAATGTATTTGTACTTGCTAGTAGATAACTAGTATTCACAAAACAATTACCTTCCACCCTGACCATTTGTGACTCGTGTTGTGAGTTGTCAAAGTTTACCACACATAGTGACATTATTTGGTCATGGTCAGTGACATATGCCTACTTTGGTTGGTCATCGTGCATGGTCTCCACACTGTGCCACAACGCATTGAAGCCCCTTGTGCTTGCTATGTGATACTTGATGTTTCCAAACCATTGTTTCCCCCTCTGACCATTTGGGACTGGCGCTATGAGTTGTCAATGTTGACCACACATAGTGGACTTATTCGGTCGTAGTCAGTGACGTATGCATCCTTTGGTTGGTCACTGTGCACGCTAGCCATACCGTGCCACTGCTTTTTGAAGGTCTTTGTACTTGCTAGTCAATAACTAGTATGCACAAACCATTATCTTCCACCCTGACCATCTGTGACTCGTGTTATGAGTTGTCAATGTTGACCACACATAGTGGACTTATTCGGTCGTAGTCAGTGACGTATGCATCCTTTTGTTGGTCACTGTGCACGCTAGCCATACCGTGCCACTACTTGTTGGAGGTCTTTGTACTTCCTAGTTGATAACTAGTGTTCCCAACCCATTGTTTTCCCCTCTGACCATTTGTGACTCGTGTTATGCGTTTTCAACGTTGACCACATGAAGTGAAATTCTTTCGTTATGGTCAGTGACATATGCATACTTTGGTTGGTCAATGTGCATTGAAGCCACATTGTGCCACTACATATTGAAGGTATTTGCACTTCCTAGTACATAACTAGTATTCACAAACCATTACCTTCCACCCTGACCATCTGTGACTCGTGTTGTAAGCTGTCAAAGTTTACCACACTTAGTGACATTATTTTGTCATTGTCAGTGACGTATGCCTACTTTGGTTGGTCATCGTGCATGGTATCAACACCGTGCCAGAACGTATTGAAGCTCCGTGTGCTTGCTATGTGATTCATGGTGTTCCCAAACCATTGTTTCCCCCTCTGACCATTTGTGACTCGTATTATGAGTTGTCAACGTGGACGACACACAGCGGATTTCTTTGGTCAAAGGCAGTACACATGCATAATTTGGTCGGTCATTGTGCATGGTAGCCACACCGTGCTACTACTGACAGAAGGTCGTTGTTCTTGGTAGTTGAGACCCGGTATTCTCATAGCATTGTTTCCTCTCCTGACCGTTTGTGACTCGTGTTATGGTTGGTCAACGTTTACCATCCATATTGAAATTCTCTGGTCATGATCAGTGACATATGCCTAGTTTGATTGTTTGGTGTGCATAGTAGCCACACCGCGCCACTACGTATTGAAGTTATTTGTCCTTTCTAGCCAATACATAGGCTTCCCAATCCATTGTTTTTCCCTCTGACCATCTGTGACTCGTGTTATGCGTTTTCAACGTTGACCACATGAAGTGAAATTTGTTCGTCATGGTTAGTGACATATGCATACTTTGGTTGGTCACTGTGCATTGAAGCCACATTGTGCCACGACATATTGAAGGTATTTGTACTTGCTAGTCAATAACTAGTATGCACAAACCATTATCTTCCACCCTGACCATTTGTGACTCGTGTTATGAGTTGTCAAAGTTTACCACGCTTAGTGACATTATTTGGTCAAGGTCAGTGACATATGCCTACTTTGGTTGGTCATCGTGCATGGTCTCCACACCATGCCACAACGTATTGAAGCCCCTTGTGTTTGCTTTGTGATACTTGGTGTTCCCAACCCATTGTTTCTCCCTATGACAATTCGTGACCCATATTATGGGTTGTCAACGTTGACCACACATAGTAAATTTATTTGGTCATGGTAAGTGGCACCTGCCTAATCTGGTTGGTCATTGTACATGGTAGCCACACCGTTCCACTACTTGTTGAAAGTATTTGCACTTCCTAGTCAATAAATAGCAAAAGGTTCCTCCCTTTGACACCAGGTCAGTTTTTGTTTATTTGTTACGCGTAGGTTCCTTCACTGGAATACGCCCTCCCACCCCCCTAGAGGGATGTTCCGTGGACGACCTGGAGGACAGATTTGCGACCGCATTATGACACCCCCCTACCCCCCCACGGATTAGGCTCGAAGGTAGAGTTGGGGTAGCAATTCACGTCCCCCCCCCCCGCCCCCTAGGTCGCGAGCCTATTCTATATTACGCGTACGAGGATTCAAACCCAGGACCTATCGCTCCATAATCTAACCTAACTGTATAAGCACTAAGCCAACTCACATGGTGTTCATATGTTGTCCAAATGACATTATAAGGGTTCCTATGGGTAAAGGGCATAAAATAAGGGGGTGTAAGATTATAGGGTAGTTTTCAAAAGTATGAATGATAATATATTCAGTTTATTCATAAACAATTGACGCAGACTATGTTTTGAATTTTGCAACTTCGAGCTTGAATAACCTCTCAACCATTGCTGCGATTGACCAGCCGTAAGAAGGAAAGTTGACAAGACACAGTGAAACTCTTTTTATGATATTCAATGACACAAGACTATTTTGGTTGTTCATTGTGCATGGTAGCCATACCGTGCCACCACTTATCGAAGGTCTTTGTACTTACTAGTCGATTCCAAGTATTCCAAAACCATTGTTTCCCCCTCTGACCCTTTGTGACTCGTATTATGAGTTGTCAACGTTGACCACACACAGCGGATTACTCTGGTCAAATGCATTACATATGCCTACTTTGGTCGGTCAATGTGCATGGTAGGCACACCGTGCTACTACTGACTGAAGGTCGTTGAACTTGGTAGTTGAGAACCGATATTCCCATAGCATTGTTTCCTGTCCTGACCGTTTGTGACTCGTGTTATGGTTGGTCAACGTTGACCACCCATGTTGAAATTTTGTGGTCATGATCAGTGACATATGCCTAGTTTGGTTGTTTGGTGTGCATATTAGCCACACCGTGCCACTACGCATTGGAGTTCTTTGTCCTTTCTAGCGAATACATAGGCTTCCCAAACCATTGTCTCTCCCTCTGACCATTTGTGAGTCGTGTTATGAGTTGTCAATGTTGACCACACATAGTGGACTTATTCGGTCGTAGTCAGTGACGTATGCATCCTTTGGTTGGTCACTGTGCACGCTAGCCATGCCGTTCCACTGCTTTTTGAAGGTCTTTGTACTTCCTAGTTGAGAACTAGTGTTCCCAACCCATAGTTTTCCCCTCTGACCATTTGTGACTCATGTTATGCGTTTTCAACGTTGACCACATGAAGTGAAATTCTTTCGTCATGGTCAGTGACATATGCATACTTTGGTTGGTCACTGTGCATTGAAGCCACATTGTGCCACTACATATTGAAGGTATTTGTACTTGCTAGTAGATAACTAGTATTCACAACCCATTACCTTCCATCCTGACCATTTGTGACTCGTGTTGTGAGTTTTCAAAGTTTACCACACTTAGTGACAGCATTTGGTCATGGTCAGTGACATATGCCTACTTTGGTTGGTCATCGTGTATGGTCTCCACACCGTGCCACAACGTATTGAAGCCCCTTGTGCATGCTATGTGGTACGTGGTCTTCCCAAACCATTGTTTCCCCCTCTGATCATTTGTGACTCGTATTATGAGTTGTCAACGTGGACCACACACAGCGGATTTCTTTGGTCAAAGGCAGTACATATGCCTACTTTGGTCGGTCATTGTGCATGGTAGCCAGACTGTGCTACTACTGACTGAAGTTCGTTGTGCTTGGTAGCTGAGAACCGATATTCTCATAGCATTGTTTCCTCTCCTGACCGTTTGTGACTCGTGTTATGGTTGGTCAACGTTGACCACCCATATTGAAATTCCCTGGTCATGATCAGTGACATATGCCTAGTTTGATTGTTTGGAGTGCATATTAGCCACACCATGCCACTACGTATTGAAGTTCTTTGTCCTTTCTAGCCAATACATAGGTTTCCCAATCCATTGTTTTCCCTTTTGACCACTCGTGACTCATGTTATGTGTTTTCAACTTTGACCACATGAAGTGAAATTTGTTCGTCATGGTTATTGACATATGCATACTTTGGTTGGTCACTATGCATTGAAGCCACATTGTGCCACTGCATATTGAATGTATTTGTACTTGCTAGTAGATAACTAGTATTCACAAAACAATTACCTTCCACCCTGACCATTTGTGACTCGTGTTGTGAGTTGTCAAAGTTTACCACACATAGTGACATTATTTGGTCATGGTCAGTGACATATGCCTACTTTGGTTGGTCATCGTGCATGGTCTCCACACNGTGCCACAACGTATTGAAGCCCCTTGTGCTTGCTATGTGATACTTGGTGTTCCCAAACCATTGTTTCCCCCTCTGACCATTTGTGACTCGTATTATGAGTTGTCAACGTTGACCACACACAGCGGATTTTTTTGGTCAAAGGCAGTACATATGCCTACTTTGGTCGGTCATTGTGCATGGTAGCCACACCGTGCTACTACTGACTAAAGGTCGTTGTACTTGGTAGTTGAGAACCGATATTCCCATAGCATTGTTTCCTGTCCTGACCGTTTGTGACTCGTGTTATTTGTGGTCAACGTTGACCACCCATATTGAAATTCGGTGGTCATGATCAGTGACATATGCCTAGTTTGCTTTTTTGGTGTGCATATTAGCCACATCGTGCCACTACATATTGAAGTTCTTTGTCCTTTCTAGTCAATAAATAGGCTTCCCAAACCATTATCTCTCCCTCTGACCATTTGTGACTCGTGTTATGAGTTGTCAATGTTGACCACACATAGTGGACTTATTCGGTCGTAGTCAGTGACGTTTGCATCCTTTGGTTGGTCAGTGTGCACGCTAGCCATACCGTGCCACTGCTTGTTGAAGGTCTTTGTACTTCCTAGTTGATAACTAGTGTTCCCAGCCCATTGCTTTCCCCTCTAACCATTTGTGACTCGTGTTATGCGTTTTCAATGTTGACCACATGAAGTGAAATTGTTTCGTCATGGTGAGTGACATTTGCATACTTTGGTTGGTCACTGTGCATTGAAGCCACATTGTGCCACTACATACTGAAGGTATTTGTACTTGCTAGTAGATAACTAGTATTCACAAACCATTACCTTCCACCCTGACCATATGTGACTCGTGTTGTGAGTTGTCAAAGTTTACCACACTTAGTGACATTATTTGGTCATTGTCAGTGACGTATGCCGACTTTGGTTGGTCATCGTGCATGGTATCAACACCGTGCCACAACGTATCGAAGCTCCGTGTGCTTGCTATGTGGTTCGTGGTGTTCCCAAACCATTGTTTCCCCCTCTGACCATTTGTGACTCGTAGTAGGAAATGTCAACGTGGACCACACACAGCGGATTTCTTTGGTCAAAGGCAGTACACATGCATAATCTGGTCGGTCATTGTGCATGGTAGCCACACCGTGCTACTACTGACAGAAGGTCGTTGTTCTTGGTAGTTGAGACCCGGTATTCTCATAGCATTGTTTCCTCTCCTGACCGTTTGTGACTCATGTTATGGTTGGTCAACGTTTACCACCCATATTGAAATTCTCTGGTCATGATCAGTGACATATGCCTAGTTTGATTGTTTGGTGTGCATAGTAGCCACACCGCGCCACTACGTATTGAAGTTATTTGTCCTTTCTAGCCAATACATAGGCTTCCCAATCCATTGTTTTCCCCTCTGACCATTTGTGACTCGTGTTATGCGTTTTCAACGTTGACCACATGAAGTGAAATTCTTTCGTCATGGTCAGTGACATATGCCTAGTTTGATTGTTTGGTGTGCATAGTAGCCACACCGCGCCACTACGTATTGAAGTTATTTGTCCTTTCTAGCCAATACATAGGCTTCCCAATCCATTGTTTTCCCCTCTGACCATTTGTGACTCGTGTTATGCGTTTTCAACGTTGACCACATGAAGTGAAATTTGTTCGTCATGGTTAGTGACATATCCATACTTTGGTTGGTCACTGTGCATTGAAGCCCCATTGTGCCACGACATATTGAAGGTATTTGTACTTGCTAGTCAATAACTAGTATGCACAAACCATTCTCTTCCACCCTGACCATTTGTGACTCGTGTTATGAGTTGTCAAAGTTTACCACACTTAGTGACATTATTTGGTCAAGGTCAGTGACATATGCCTACTTTGGTTGGTCATCGTGCATGGTCTCCACACCATGCCACAACGTATTGAAGCCCCTTGTGTTTGCTTTGTGATGCTTGGTGTTCCCAACCCATTGTTTCCCCATATGACAATTGGTGACCCATATTATGGGTTGTCAACGTTGACCACACATAGTAAAATTATTTGGTCATGGTAAGTGGCACTTGCCTAATCTGGTTGGTCATTGTACATGGTAGCCACACCGTTCCACTACTTGTTGAAAGTATTTGCACTTGCTAGTCAATAAATAGCAAAAGGTTCCTCCCTTTGACACAAGGTCAGTTTTTGTTTATTTGTTACGCATAGGTGCCTTCAGTGGAATACGCCCTCCCACCCCCCTAGAGGGATGTTCCGTGGACGACCTGGAGGACAGATTTGCGACCGCATTATGACACCCCCCTACCCCCCCCACGGATTAGGCTCGAAGGTAGAGTTGGGGTAGCACAACACGTCCTCCCCCCCCGCCCCCCAGGTCGCGAGCCTATTCTATATTGCGCGTACGAGGATTCAAACCCAGGACCTATCGCTCCATAATCTAACCTAACTGTATAAGCACTAAGCCAACTCACATGGTGTCCATATGTTGTCCAAATGACATTATAAGGGTTCCTATGGGTAAAGGGCATAAAATAAGGGGGTGTAAGATTATAGGGTAGTTTTCAAAAGTATCAATGATAATAAATTCAGTTTATTCATAAACAATTGACGCAGACTATGTTTTGAATTTTGCAACCTCAAGCTTGAATAACCTCTCAACCATTGCTGCGATTGACCAGCCGTAAGAAGGAAAGTTGACAAGACACAGTGAAACTCTTATTATGATATTCAATGACACAAGACTATTTTGGTTGTTCATTGTACATGGTAGCCATACCGTGCCACCACTTATCGAAGGTCTTTGTACTTGCTAGTCGATACCAAGTATTCCAAAACCATTGTTTCCCCCTCTGACCCTTTGTGACTCGTATTATGAGTTGTCAACGTTGACCACACACAGCGGATTACTCTGGTCAAATGCATTACATATGCTTACTTTCGTCGGTCAATGTGCATGATAGGCACACCGTGCTACTACTGACTGAAGGTCATTGTACTTGGTAGTTGAGAACCGATATTCTCGTAGCATTGTTTCCTCTACTTACCATTTGTGAGTCGTGTTGTGGTTGGTCAATGTTGACCACCCATATTGAAATTCTGTGGTCATGATCAGTGACATATGCCTAGTTTGATTGTTTGGTGTGCATATTAGCCACACCGTGCCACTACGTATTGAATTTCTTTGTCCTTTCTAGTCAATACATATGCTTCCCAAACCATTGTCTCTCCCTCTGACCATTTGGGACTGGCGCTATGAGTTGTCAATGTTGACCACTCATAGTGGACTTATTTGGTCGTAGTCAGTGACGTATGCATCCTTTGGTTGGTCACTGTGCATTGAAGCCACGTTGTGCCACTACATATTGAAGGTATTTGTACTTGCTAGTAGATAACTAGTATTCACAAACCATTACCTTCCACCCTGACCATTTGTGACTCGTGTTATGGTTGGTCAACGTTGACCACCCATATTGAAATTCTGTGGTCATGATCAGTGACATATGCCTAGTTTGATTGTTTGGTGTGCATATTAGCCACACCGTGCCACTACGTATTGAATTTCTTTGTCCTTTCTAGTCAATACATATGCTTCCCAAACCATTGTCTCTCCCTCTGACCATTTGGGACTGGCGCTATGAGTTGTCAATGTTGACCACTCATAGTGGACTTATTTGGTCGTAGTCAGTGACGTATGCATCCTTTGGTTGGTCACTGTGCACGCTAGCCATACCGTGCCACTGCTTTTTGAAGGTCTTTGTACTTGCTAGTTGATAACTAGTGTTCCCAATCCATTGTTTTCCCATATGACCATTTGTGACTCGTGTTATGCGTTTTCAACATTGACCACATGAAGTGAAATTTGTTCGTCATGGTTAGTGACATATGCATAATTTGGTTGGTCACTGTGCATTGAAGCCACGTTGTGCCACTACATATTGAAGGTATTTGTACTTGCTAGTAGATAACTAGTATTCACAAACCATTACCTTCCACCCTGACCATTTGTGACTCTTGTTGTGAGTTGTCAAAGTTTACCACACTTAGTGACATTATTTGGTGTTGGTCAGTGACGTATGCCTACATTGGTTGGTCATCGTGCATGGTCACCACACTGTGCCACAACGTATTGAAGCCCCCTGTGCTTGCTATGTGATAATTGGTGTTCCCAAACCATTGTTTCCCCCTCTGAACATTTGTGACTCGTATTATGAGTTGTCAACGTTGACCACACACAGCGGATTTCTTTGGTCAAACGAAGTACATATGCCTACTTTGGTCGGTCATTGTACATGGTAGCCGCACCGTGCTACTACTGAATGAAGGTCGTTGTACTTGGTAGTTGAGAACCGATATTCCCAATGCATTGTTTCCTGTCCTGACCGTTTGTGACTTGTGTTATGGTTGGTCAACGTTGACCACCCATATTGAAATTTTCTGGTCATGATCAGTGACATATGCCTAGTTTGGTTGTTTGGTGTGCATACTAGCCACACCGTGCCACTACGTATTGAAGTTCTTTGTTCTCTCTAGTCAATACATAGGCTTCCCAAACCATTTTCTCTCCCTCTGACCATTTGTGACTCGTGTTATGAGTTGTCAATGTAGACCACACATAGTGGACTTATTCGGTCGTAGTCAGTGACGTATGCATCCTTTGTTGAAAATTTGCCCCTCCGCATGCCCAAGTGCGGCGCCGGGAGGCGCCGACGAGCCACCAGAAAGTGAAGACTCCGCTCCGGCGGATCTGGCGACTCGACAATTGCTCGGATCCTAAAATGGAGGATTGCCCCGTAAAGTTGACGAGTGGCTGAATCCGGTGGAAGTTGTTCTGCCGGAATCAGACAAGTATCGAGGGAGATATGGCCTTCCGAAGTTGGGGTGTGCGCAGCGACTCTGCGAGCCGGCTGAGACTCGAAATCCGGTGGATAATCGACCGGATCGAGTAACAAAATTACCATGTGGAGAAAATGCTCCGATAGGCCTGCCGAGGCGTCCGGTGGATGATCCGCCTGATCAGGTGGATCATCCACCGGATCCAGTAGTGCAGGTTGTTACTGGGGGACTTAGCCAAAATCATGGCTCGGCGTCCGAAACCCAGTAGTACGTTTTGTTACTCAGGGACTTAGTCAAAATTCTGACTGCAGGTCCGCGGACAGGTTTCGAACCTCGTCACACCCCATCACCAAACTCGACCCAAAAGTGGGTAGGGTGCGTGGAAACAGTGCAGGGGACCCCTACACCACGTGCAAGTGGACCTGCGCCTTGGGAAAGGCGCTTCGCACGTGAAGGAAGGCGCCACGGCGTGTGCGCGCCATGGAGGCGTTA
>SZWC01001589.1:33502-45269 GCA_023375785.1 Penium margaritaceum | reverse complement strand
TGGGGGAGCTGGGCGTGCCGCAGCAGGAGCCAACGGTGGTGCAAGAGGACAACACCGGCTCCATCTCGCTGACCAACAACCCGACGCAGCACAGGAGGACGAAGCACATCGACGTGCGTTACCACTACGCACGGGACATGGTCAAGAAGGGGCAGGTGGTGTTGCAGCACTGCAGCACGCACAACATGCTTGCGGATTGCTTGACCAAAGCGCAACCCGCGGACCGGCACGCGCTGAGCGTGGCCGGGCTTGGGATGACCAGCTATGATGGGCTGGAGGACACAGCGGAAGATGAGTAAGAGCAAGCTGGAGCAGCGGGCATGGAAGGTGCAAGGGGGAGATTGTTGAAAATTTGCCCCTCCGCATGCCCAAGTGCGGCGCCGGGAGGCGCCGACGAGCCACCAGAAAGTGAAGACTCCGCTCCGGCGGATCTGGCGACTCAAAAATGGCTTGGATCCTAAAATGGAGGATTGCCCCGTAAATTTGACGAGTTGCTGAATCCGGTGGAAGTTGTTTCGCCGGAATCAGACAAGTATCGAGGGAGATATGGCCTTCCGAAGTTGGGGTGTGCGCAGCGACTCTGCGAGCCGGCTGCGACTCGAAATCCGGTGGATAATCGACCGGATCGAGTAACAAAATTACCATGTGGAGAAAATGCTCCGATAGGCCTGCCGAGGCGTCCGGTGGATGATCCGCCTGATCAGGTGGATCATCCANCCACACCGTGCCACAACGTATTGAAGCCCCTTGTGCTTGCTATGTGATACGTGGTGTTCCCAAACCATTGTTTCCCCCTCTGACCATTTGTGACTCGTATTATGAGTTGTCAACGTGGACCACACACAGCGGATTTCTCTGGTCAAAGGCAGTACATATGCATACTTTGGTCGGTCATTGTGCATGGTAGCCACACCGTGCTACTACTGACTGAAGGTCGTTGTACTTGGTAGTTGAGAACCGATATTCTCATAGCATTGTTTCCTCTCCTGACCGTTTGTGACTCGTGTTATGGTTGGTCAACGTCGACCACCCATATTGAAATTCTCTGGTCATGATCAGTGACATATGCCTAGTTTGATTGCTTGGTGTGCATATTGGCCACACCGTGCCACTACGTATTGAAGTTCTTTGTCCTTTCTAGCCAATACATAGGCTTCCCAATCCATTGTTCTCCCCTCCGACCATTTGTGACTCGTGTTATGCATTTTCAACGTTGACCGCATGAAGTGAAATTAGCTCGTCATGGTTAGTGACATATGCATACTTTGCTTGGTCACTGTGCATTGAAGCCACATTGTGCCACTACATATTGAAGGTATTTGTACTTGCTTGTAGATAACTAGTATTCACAAACCATTACCTTCCACCCTGACCATTTGTGACTCGTATTGTGAGTTGTCAAAGTTTACCACACGTAGTGACATTATTTGGGCATGGTCAGTGACATATGCCTACTTTGGTTCGTCATCGTGCATGGTCTCCACACCGTGCCACAACGCATTGAAGCCCCTTGTGCTTGCTATGTGATACTTGGTGTTCCCAAACCATTGTTTCCCCCTCTGACCATTTGTGACTCGTATTATGAGTTGTCAACGTTGACCACACACAGCGGATTTCTTTGGTCAAAGGCAGTACATATGCCTACTTTGGTCGGTCATTGTACATGGTAGCCACACCGTGCTACTACAAACTGAAGGTCGTTGTACTTGGTAGTTGAGAACCGATATTCCCATAGCATTGTTTCTTGTCGTGACCGCTTGTGACACGTGTTCTGGTTGGTCAACGTTGACCACCCATGTTGAAATTCTCTGGTCATGATCATTGACATATGCCTAGTTTGGTTGTTTGGTGTGCATATTAGCCACACCGTGCCACTACGTATTGAAGTTTTTTGTCCTTTCTAGTGGATACATAGGCTTCCCAAGCCATTTTCACTCCCTTTGACCATTTGTGACTCGTGTTATGAGTTGTCAATGTTGACCACACATAGTGGACTTATTCGGTCGTAGTCAGTGACGTAGGCATCCTTTGGTTGTTCACTGTGCACGCTAGCCATACCGTGCCACTGCTTGTTGAAGGACTTTGTACTTCCTAGTTGATAACTAGTGTTCCCAACCCATTCTTTTCCCCTCTGACCATTTGTGACTCGTGTTATGCGTTTTCAATGTTGACCACATGAAGTGAAATTCTTTCGTCATGGTCAGTGACATATGCAGATTTGGTTGGTCACTGTGTATTGAAGCCACATTCTGCCATTACATATTGAAGGTTTTTGTACTTGCTAGTAGATAACTAGTATTCACAAACCATTACCTTCTACCCTGACCATTTGTGATTCGTGTTGTGAGTTGTCAAAGTTTACCACACTTAATGACATTATTTGGTCATGGTCAGTGACATATGCCTACTTTGGTTGGTCACCGTGCATGGTATCCACACCGTGCCACAACGTATTGAAGCCCCTTGTGCTTGCTATGTGATACGTGGTGTTCCCAAACCATTGTTTCCCCCTATGACCATTTGTGACTCGTATTACGAGTTGTCAACGTGGACCACACACAGCGGATTTCTTTGGTCAAAGGCAGTACATATGCTTACTTTGGTCGGTCATTGTGCATGGTAGCCACACCGTGTTACTACTGACTGAAGGTCGTTGTACTTGGTAGTTGAGAACCGATATTCTCATAGCATTGTTTCATCTCCTAACCGTTTGTGACTCGTGTTATGGTTGGTCAACGTTGACCACCCACATTGAAATTCTGTGGTCATGATCAGTGACATATGCCTAGTTTGATTGTTTGGTGTGCATATTAGCCACACCGTGCCACTATGTATTGAAGTTCTTTGTCCTTTCTAGTCAATACATATGCTTCCCAAACCATTGTCTCTCCCTTTGACCATCTGTGACTCGTGTTGAGTTGTCAATGTTGACCACACATAGTGGACTTATTCGGTCGTAGTCAGTGACGTATGCATCCTTTGGTTGGTCACTGTGCACGCTAGCCATACCGTGCCACTGCTTTTTGAAGGTATTTGTACTTGCTAGTTGATAACTAGTGTTCCCAATCCATTGTTTTCCCATCTGACCATTAGTGACTCGTGTTATGTGTTTTCAACATTGACCACATGAAGTGAAATTTGTTCTTCATGGTTAGTGACATATGCATACTTTGGTTGGTCACTGTGCATTGAAGCCACATTGTGCCACTACATATTGAAGGTATTTGTACTTGCTAGTAGGTAACTAGTATTCACAAACCATTACCTTCCACCCTGACCATTTGTCACTCGTGTTGTGAGTTGTCAAAATTTACCACACTTAGTGACATTATTTGGTCATGGTCAGTGACATATGCCTACTTTTGTTGGTCACCGTGCATGGTCTCCACACCGTGCCACAACGTATTGAAGCCCCTTGTGCTTGCTATGTGATACGTGGTGTTTCCAAACCATTGTTTCCCCCTCTGACCATTTCTGACTCGTACTATGAGTTGTCAGCGTGGACCACACACAACAGATTTCTTTGGTCAAAGGCAGTACATATGCATACTTTCGTTGGTCATTGTGCATGGTAGCCACACCGTGCTACTACTGACTGAAGGTCGTTGTACTTGGTAGTTGAGAACCGATATTCTAATAGCATTGTTTCCTCTCCTGACCGTTTGTGACTCGTGTTATGGTTGGTGAACGTTGACCACCCATATTGCAATTCTATGGTCATGATCAGTGACATATGCCTAGTTTGATTGCTTATTGTGCATATTAGCCAAACCGTGCCACTAGGTATTGAAGTTCTTTGTCCTTTCTAGCCAATACATAGGCTTCCCAATCCATTGTTTTCCCCTGTGACCATTTGTGACTTGTGTTATGCGTTTTCAACGTTGACCACATGAAGTGAATTTTTTTTGTCAGGTTAGTGACATATGCATACTTTGGTTGGTCACTGTGCATTGAAGCCACATTGTGCCACTACATATTGAAGGTATGTGTACTTTCTAGTAGATAACTAGTATTCACAAACCATTACCTTCCACCCTGACCATTTTTGACTCGTGTTGTGAGTTGTCAAAATTTACCACACTTAGTGACATTATTTCGTCATGGTTAGTGACATATGTCTACCTTGGTTGGTCATCGTGCATGGTCTCCACACTGTGCCACAACGTATTGATGCCCCTTGTGCTTGCTATGTGATACTTCGTGTTCCCAAACAATTGTTTCCCTCTCTGACCATTTGTGATTCGTATTATGAGTTGTCAACGTTGACCACACACAGCGGATTTCTTTGGTTAAAGGCATTACATATGCCTACTTTGGTCGGTCATTGTACATGGTAGCCACACCGTGCTACTACAAACTGAAGGTCGTTGTACTTGGTAGTTGATAACCCATATTCCCATATCATTGTTTCCTGTCCTGACCGTTTGTGACTCGTGCTATGGTTGGTCAGCGTTGACCACCCATGTTGAAATTTTATGGTCATGATTAGTGACATATGCCTAGTTTGGTCGTTTGGTGTGCATATTAGCCACAATGTGCCACTACGTATTGAAGTTATTTGTCCTTTCTAGTCAATACATAGGCTTCCCAAAACATTTTCTCTCCCTCTGACCATTTGTGACTCGTGTTATGAGTTGTCAATGTTGACCACACACTGTAGACTTATTTGGTCGTAGTCAGTGACGTTTGCATCCTTTGGTTGGTCACTGTGCACGCTAGCCATACCGTGCCACTGCTTGTGGAAGGTATTTGTACTTCCTAGTTGATAACTAGTGTTCCCAACCCATTGTTTTCCCCTCTGACCATTTGTGACTCTTGTTATGTGTTTTCAACGTTGACCACATGAAGTGAAATTCTTTTGTCATGGTCAGTGAAATATGCATACTTTGGTTGGTCACTGTGCATTGAAGCCACATTGTGCCACTACATATTGAAGGTATTTGTACTTGCTAGTAGATAACTAGTATTCACAAACCATTACCTTCCACCCTGACCATTTGTGACTCGTGTTGTGAGTTGTCAGAGTTTACCACACTTAGTGACATTATTTGGTCATGGTCAGTGACATATGCCTACTTTGGTTGGTCATCGTGCATGGTCTCCACACTGTGCCACAACGCATTGAAGCCCCTTGTTCTTGCTATGTGATACTTGGTCTTCCCAACCCATTGTTTCCCCCTCTGACCATTTGTGACTCGTATTATGAGTTGTCAACGTTGACCACACACAGCGGATTTCTTTGGTCAAAGGCAGTACATATGCCTACTTTGGCCAGTCATTGTACATGGTAGCCACACCGTGCTACTACTGAATGAAGGTCGTTGTACTTGGTAGTTGAGATCCGATATTCTCTCAGCATTGTTTCCTGTCCTAACCGTTTGTAACTCGTGTTATGGTTGGTTAACGTTGACCACCCATATTGAAATTCTCTGGTCATGATCAGTGACATATGCCTAGTTTGGTTGTTTGGTGTGCATACTAGCCACACCGTGCCACTACGTATTGAATTTCTTTGTCCTTTATAGTCAATACATAGGCTTCGCAAACCTTTTTTTCTCCCCTTGACCATTTGTGACTCGTGTTATGAGTTGTCAATGTTGACCACACATAGTGGACTTATTCAGTCCTAGTCACTGACGTATGCATCCTTTGGTTTGTCACTGTGCACGCTAGCCATACCGTGCCACTGCTTGTTGAAGGTCTTTGTACTTCTTAGTTGATAACTAGTGTTCCCAACCCATTGTTTTCCCCTCTGACCATTTGTGACTCGTGTTATACGTTTTCAATGTTGACCACATGAAGTGAAATTCTTTCGTCATGGTCAGTGACATATGCATACTTTGGTTGGTCACTGTGCATTGAAGCCAAATTCTGCCACTACATGTTGAAGCTATTTGTACTTGCTAGTAGATAACTAGTATTCACAAACCATTACCTTTCACCCTGACCATTTGTGACTCGTGTTGTGAGTTGTCAAAGTTTACCACACTTAGTGACATTATTTGGTCATGGTCAGTGACGTATGCCTACTTTGGTTGGTCATCGTGCATGGTCTCCACACCGTGCCACAACGTATTGAGGCCCCTTGTGCTTGCTATGTGATACGTGGTGTTCCCAAACCATTGTTTCCCCCTCTGACCATTTGTGACTCGTATTCTGAGTTGTCAACGTGGACCACACACAGCGGATTTCTTTGATCAAAGGCAGTACATATGCCTACTTTGGTTGGTCATTGTGCATGGTAGCCATTCCGTGCTACTACTGACTGAAGTTCGTTCTACTTGGTAGTTGAGAACCGATATTCTCATAGCATTGTTTCCTCTCTTGACCGTTTGTGACTCGTGTTATGGTTGGTCAACGTTGACCACCCATATTGAAATTCTCTGGTCATGATCAGTGACATATGCCTAGTTTGATTGTTTGGTGTGCATATTAGCCACACCGTGCCACTACGTATTGAAGTTCTTTGTCCTTTCTAGCCAATACATAGGCTTCCCAATCCATTGTTTTCCCCTCTGACCATTTGTGACTCGTGTTATGCGTTTTCAACGTTGNTGTTTCCTCTCTTGACCATTTGTGACTCGTGTTATGGTTGGTCAACGTTGACCACCCATATTGAAATTCTCTGGTCATGATCAGTGACATATGCCTAGTTTGATTGTTTGGTGTGCACATTAGCCACAGCGTGCCATTACGTATTGAAGTTCTTTGTCCTTTCTAGCCATAACATAGGCTTCCCAATCCATTGTTTTCCCCTCTGACCATTTGTGACTCGTGTTATGCGTTTTCAACGCAAACCACATGAAGTGAAATTTGTTCGTCATGGTTAGTGACATATGCATAATTTGGTTGGTCACTGTGCATTGAAGCCATTGTGTGCCACTACATATTGAATGTATTTGTACTTGCTAGTAGATAACTAGTATTCACAAACCACTACCTTCCACCCTGACCATTTGTGAATCGTGTTGTGAGTTGTCAAAGTTTACCACACTTAGTGACATTATTTGGTCATGGTCAGTGACATATGCCTACTTTGGTTGGTCAACGTTCATGGTCTCCACACTATGCCACAACGTATTGAAGCCCCTTGTGCTTGCTATGTGATACTTGGTGTTCCCAGACCATTGTTTTCCCCTCTGACCATTTGTGACTCGTATTCTGAGTTGTCAATGTTGACCACACACAGCGGATTTCTTTGGTCAAAGGCAGTACATATGCCTACTTTGGTTGGTCATTGTACATGGTAGCCGCACCGTGCTACTACTGAATGAAGGTCGTTGTACTTGGTAGTTGAGAACCGATATTCCCATAGCATTGTTTCCTGTCCTGACTGTTTGTGACTAGTGTAATGGTTGGTCAACGTTGACCACCCATATTGAAATTTTCTGGTCATGATCAGTGACATATGCCTAGTTTGGTTGTTTGGTGTGCATACTAGCCACACCATGCCACTACGTATTGAAGTTCTTTGTCCTTTCTAGTTGATACAAAGGCTTCCGAAACCATTTCCTCTCCCTCTGACCATTTGTGACTCGTGTTATGAGTTGTCAACGTTGACCACACATAGTGGACTTCTTCGGTCGTACCCAGTGACGTATGCATCCTTTGGTTGGTCACTGTGCACGCTAGCCATACCATGCCAATGCAAGTTGAAGGTCTTTGTACTTCCTAGTTGATAACTAGTGATCCCAACCCATTGTTTTCCCCTGTGACCATTTGTGACTCGTGTTATGCGTTTTCAATGTTGACCACATGAATTGAAATTATTTCGTCATGGTCAGTGACATATGCATACTTTGGTTGGTCAGTGTGCATTGAAGCCACATTCTGCCACTACATATTGAAGGTATTTGTACTTTCTAGTAAATAACTAGTATTCACAACCCATTACCTTCCACCCTGACCATTTGTGACTCGTGTTGTGAGTTGTCAAAGTTTACCACACGTAGTGACACTATTTGGTCATGGTCAGTGACATATGCCTACTTTGGTTGGTCATCGTGCATGGCCTCCACACCGCGCCACAATGTATTGAAGTCCCTTGTGCTTGTTATGTGATACGTGGTGTTCCCAAACCATTGTCTCCACCTCTGACCATTTGTGACTCGTATTATGAGTTGTCAACGTGGACCACACACAGCGGATTTTGTTGGTCAAAGGCAGTACATATGACTACTTTGGTCGGTCATTGTGCATGGTAGCCACACCGTGCTACTACTGACTGAAGGTCATTGTACTTGGTAGTTGAGAACCGATATTCTCATAGCATTGTGTCCTCTCCTGACCGTTTGTGACTCGTGTTATGGTTGGTCAACGTTGACCACCCGTATTGAAATTCTGTGGCCATGATCAGTGACATATGCCTAGTTTGATTGTTTGGTGTGCATTTTAGCCACACCGTGCCACAAAGTATTGAAGTTCTTTGTCCTTTCTAGCCAATACATAGGCTTCCCAATCCATTTTTTTCCCCTCTGACCATTTGTGACTCGTGTTATGCGTTTTCAACGTTGACAACATGAAGTGAATTTGTTCGTCATGGTTAGTGACATATGCATACTTTGGTTGGTCACTGTGCATTGAAGCCACATTGTGCCACTACATATTGAAGGTATTTGTACTTGCTAGTAGATAACTAGTATTCACAAACCATTACCTTCCACCCTGACCATTTATGACTCGTGTTGTGAGTTGTCAAAGTTTACCACACTTAGTGACATTATTTGGTCATGGCCAGTGACATATGCCTACTTTGGTTGGTCATCGTTCATGGTCTCCACACTGTGCCACAACGTATTGAAGCCCCTTGTGCTTGCTATGTGATACTTGGTGTTCCCAGACCATTGTTTTCCCCTCTGACCATTTGTGACTCGTATTATGAGTTGTCAACATTGACCACACACAGCGGATTTCTTTGGTCAAAGGCAGTACACGTGCCTTACTTTGGTCGGTCATTGTACATGGTAGCCACATCGTGCTACTGCAAACTGAAGGTCGTTGTACTTGGTAGTTGAGAACGAATATTCCCATAGCATTGTTTCCTGTCCTGACCGTTTGTGACTCGTGTTATGGTTGGTCAACGTTGACCACCCATGTTGAATTTTTCTGGTCATGATCAGTGACATATGCCTACTTTGGTTGTTTGGTGTGCATATTAGCCACACCGTGCCACTACGTATTGAAGTTCTTTGTCCTTTCTAGTCAATACATAGGCTTCGCAAACCATTTTCTCTCCCTCTGACCATTTGTGACTCGTGTTATGAGTTGTCAATGTTGACCACACATGGTGGACTTATTCGGTCGTAGTCAGTGACGTATGCATCCTTTGGTTGGTCACTGTGCACGCTAGCCATACCGTGCCAGTGCTTGTTGAAGGTCTTTGTACTTCTTAGTTGATAACTAGTGTTCCCAACCCATTGTTTTCCCCTGTGACCATTTGTGACTCGTGTTATGAGTTGTCAATGTTGACCACACATGGTGGACTTATTCGGTCGTAGTCAGTGACGTATGCATCCTTTGGTTGGTCACTGTGCACGCTAGCCATACCGTGCCAGTGCTTGTTGAAGGTCTTTGTACTTCCTAGCTGATAACTAGTGTTCCCAACCCATTGTTTTCCCCTCTGACCATTTGTGCCTTGTGTTATGCGTTTTCAACTTTGACCACATGAAGTGAAATTCTTTTGTCATGGTCAGTGACATATGCATACTTTGGTTGGTCACTGTGCATTGAAGCCACGCTGTCCCACTACATATTGAAGGTATTTGTACTTGCTAGTAGATAACTAGTATTCACAAACCATTACCTTCCACCCTGACCATTTGTGACTCGTGTTGTGAGTTGTCAAACTTTACAACACTTAGTGACATTATTTGGTCATGGTGAGTGATGTATGCCTACTTTGGTTGGTCATCGTGCATGGTCTCCACACCGTGCCACAACGTATTGAAGCCCCTTGTGCTTGCTATGTGATTCGTGGTGTACCCAAACCATTGTTTCCCCCTCTGACCATTTTTGACTCGTATTATGAGTTGTCAACGTGGACCACACACAGCGGATTTCTTTGGTCAAAGGCAGTACATATGCCTACTTTGGTCGATCATTGTGCATTGTAGCCACACCGTGCTAATACTGACTGAAGGTCATTGTACTTGGTAGTTGAGAACCGATATTCTGATAGCATTGTTTCCTCTCCTGACCGTTTGTGACTTGTTTTATGGTTGGTCAACGTTGACCACCCACATTGAAATTCTGTGGTCATGATCAGTGACATATGCCTAGTTTTATTGTTTGATGTGCATATTAGCCACACCGTGCCACTACGTATTGAAGTTGTTTGTCCTTTCTAGCCAATACATAGGCTTCCCAATCCATTGTTTTCCCCTCTGACCAGTTGTGACTCGTGTTATGCGTTTTCAGCGCTGACCACATGAAGTGAAAATTGTTCGTCGTGGTTAGTGACATATGCATACGTTGGTTGGTCACAGTACATTGAAGCCACATTGTGCCACTACATATTGAAGGTATTTGTACTTGCTAGTAGATAACTAGTATTCACAAACCATTACCTTCCACCCTGACCATTTGTGAATCGTGTTGTGAGTTGTCTAAGATTACCACACTTAGTGACATTATTTGGTCATGGTCAGTTACATATGCCTGCTTTGGTTGGTCATCGTTCATGGTCTCCACGCTGTGCCACAACGTATTGAAGCGCCTTGTGCTTGCTATGTGATACTTGGTGTTCCCAAACCATTGTTTCCCCCTCTGACAATTTGTGACTCGTATTATGAGTTGTCAACGTTGACCACACACAGCGGATTTATTTCGTCAAAGGCAGTACGTATGCCTACTTTGGTCGGTCATTGTACATGGTAGCCACACCGTGCTACTGCAAACTGAAGGTCGTTGTACTTGGTAGTTGAGAACGGATATTCCCATAGCATTTTTTCCTGTCCTGACCGTTTGTGACTCGTGTTATGGTTGGTCAACGTTAACCACCTATGTTGATATTCTCTGGTCATGATCAGTGACATATGGCTACTTTGGTTGTTTGGTGTGCATATTAGCCACACCGTGCCACTACGTATTGAAGATCTTTGTCCTTTCTAGTCAATACATAGGCTTCCCAAACCTTTTTCTCTCCCTCGGACCATTTGTGACTCGTGTTATGAATTGTCAATGTTGACCACACATAGTGGACTTATTCGGTCGTAGTCAGTGACGTATGCATCCTTTGGTTGGTCACTGTGCACGCTAGCCATACCGTGCCACTGCTTGTTGAAGGTCATTGTACTTCCTAGTTGATAACTAGTGTTCCCAACCCATTGTTTTCCCCTCTGACCATTTGTGACTCGTGTTATGCGTTTTCAACGATGACCACATGAAGTTAAGTTCTTTCGTCATGGTCAGTGACATATGCATACTTTGGTTGGTCACTGTGCATTGAAGCCACGTTCTGCCACTACATATTGAAGGTATTTGTACTTGCTAGTAGATAACTAGTATTCAAAAACCATTACCTTCCACCCTGACCATTTGATACTCGTGTTGTGAGTTGTCAGAGTTTACCACACTTAGTGACATTATTTGGTCATGGTCAGTGACGTAAGCCTACTTTGGTTGGTCATCGTGCATGGTCTCCACATCGCGCCACAACGTATTGAAGCCCCTTGTGCTTGCTATGTGATTTGTGGTGTTCCCAAACCATTGTTTCCCCCTCTGACCATTTGTGACTCGTATTATGAGTTGTCAACGTGGACCACACACA
>SZWC01001589.1:21483-32761 GCA_023375785.1 Penium margaritaceum | reverse complement strand
GTGCCACAACGTATTGAAGCCCCTTGTGCTTGCTATGTGATTTGTGGTGTTCCCAAACCATTGTTTCCCCCTCTGACCATTTGTGACTCGTATTATGAGTTGTCAACGTGGACCACACACAGCGGATTTCTTTGGTCAAAGGCAGTACATATGCCTGCTTTGGCTGATCATTGTGCATGGTAGCCACACCGTGCTACTACTGAATGAAGGTCGTTGTACTTGGTAGTTGAGAACCGATATTCTCATAGCATTGTTTCATCTCCTGACCGTTTGTGACTTGTGTTATGGCTGGTCAACGTTGACCACCCTTATTGAAATTATGTGGTCATGTTCAGTGACATATGCCTAGTTTGATTGTTTGGTGTGCATATTAGCCACACCGTGCCGCTACGTATTGAAGTTCTTTGTCCTTTCTAGCCAATACAAAGGCTTCCCAATCCATTGTTTTCCCCTCTGACCAGTTGTGACTCGTGTTATGCGTTTTCAACGTTGACCACATGAAGTGAAATTTGTTCGTCATGGTTAGTGACATATGCATACGTTGGTCGGTCACAGTGCATTGAAGCCACATTGTGCCACTACACATTGAAGGTATTTGTACTTGCTAGTAGATAAATAGTTTTCACAAAGCATTACCTTCCACCCTGACCATTTGTGACTCGTGTTGTGAATTGTCAAAGTTTACCACACTTAGTGACATTATTTGGTCATGGTCAGTGACATATGCCTACTTCAGATGGTCATCGTTCATGGTCTCCACATTGTGCCACAACGTATTGAAGCCCCTTGTGCTTGCTATGTGATACTTGGTGTTCCCAACCCATTGTTTTCCCCTATGACCATTTGTGACTCGTATTATGAGTTGTCAACGTTGACCACACACAGCGGATTTCTTTGGTCAAAGGCAGTACATATGCCTACTTTGGTCGGTCATTGTACATGGTAGCCACACCGTGCTACTGCAAACTGAAGGTCGTTGTACTTGGTAGTTGACAACGGATATTCCCGTAGCATTGTTTCCTGTTCTGACCGTTTGTGACTGGTGTTATGGTTGGTCAACGCTGACCACCCATGTTGAAATTCTCCGGTCATGATCAGTGACATATGCCTACTTTGGTTGTTTGGTGTGCATATTAGCCACACCGTGCCACTACGTATTGAAGTTCTTTGTCCTTTCTAGTCAAGACATAGGCTTCCCAAACCATCTTCCATCCCTCTGACCATTTGTGACTCGTGTTATGAGCTGTCAATGTTGACCACACGTAGTGGAATTATTCGGTCGTAGTCAGTGACGTATGCATCCTTAGGTTGGTCACTGTGCACGCTAGCCATACCGTGCCACTGCTTGTTGAAGGTCTTTGTACTTCCTAGTTGATAACTAGTGTTCGCAACCCATTGTTTTCCCCTCTGATCATGTGTGAATCGTGTTATGCGTTTTCAACGTTGACCACATGAAGTGAAGTTCTTTCGTCATGGTCAGTGACATATGCATACTTTGGCTGGTCACTGTGCATTGAAGCCACGTTGTGCCACTACACATTGAAGGCATTTGTACTTGCTAGTAGATAACTAGTATTCACAAACCATTACCTTCCACCCTGACCATTTGTGACTCGTGTTATGAGTTGTCAGAGTTTACCACACTTAATGACATTATTTGGTCATGGTCAGTGACGTATGCCTACTTTGGTTGGTCATCGTGCATGGTCTCCACACCGTCCCACAACGTATTGAAGCCCCTTGTGCTTGCTATGTGATACGTGATGTTTCCAAATCATTGTTTCCCCCTCTGACCATTTGTGACTCGTATTATGAGTTGTCAACGTGGATCACACACAGCGGATTTCTTTGGTCAAAGACAGTACATATGCCTACTTTGGTCGGTCATTGTGCATGGTAGCCACACTGTGCTACTACTGACTTAAGGTCGTTGTACTTGGTAGTTGAGAACCGATATTCTCATAGCATTTTTTCCTCTCCTGACCGTTTGTGACTCGTGTTATGGTTGGTCAACATTGACCACCCATATTGAAATTCTCTGGTCTTGATCAGTGACATATGCCTAGTTTGATTGTTTGGTGTGCATAGTAGCCACACCGTGCCACTACGTATTGAAGTTCTTTGTCCTTTCTAGCCAATACATAGGCTTCCCAATCCATTGTTTTCCCCTCAGACCATTTGTGACTCGTGTTATGTGTTTTCAACGTTGACCACATGAAGTGAATTTTGTTCGTCATGGTTAGTGACATATGCATACGTTGGTTGGTCACTGTGCATTGAAGCCACATTGTGCCACTACATATTGAAGGTATTTGTACTTGCTAGTAGATAACTAGTATTCACAAACCATTACCTTCCACCCCGACCATTTGTGACTCGTGTTGTGAGTTGTCAAAGTTCCTACACTTAGTGACATTATTTGGTCATGGTCAGTGACATATGCCTACTGTGGTTGGTCATCGTTCATGGTCTCCACACTGAGCCACAACGTATTGAAGCCCCCTGTGCTTGCTATGTGATACTTGGTGTTCCCAAACCATTGTTTTCCCCTCTGACCATTTGTGACTCGTGTTATGCGTTTTCAACGTTGACCACATGAAGTGAAATTTGTTCGTCATGGTTAGTGACATATGCATACTTTGGTTGGTCACTGTGCATTGAAGCCACATTGTGCCACTACATATTGAAGGTATTTGTACTTGCTAGTAGATAACTAGTATTCACAAACCATTACCTTCCACCCCGACCATTTGTGACTCGTGTTGTGAGTTGTCAAAGTTCCTACACTTAGTGACATTATTTGGTCATGGTCAGTGACATATGCCTACTTTGGTTGGTCATCGTTCATGGTCTCCACACTGAGCCACAACGTATTGAAGCCCCCTGTGCTTGCTATGTGATACTTGGTGTTCCCAAACCATTGTTTTCCCCTCTGACCATTTGTGACTCGTATTATGAGTTGTCAACGTTGACCACACACAGCGGATTTCTTTGGTCAAAGGCAGTACAGATGCCTACTTTGGTCGGTCATTGTACATGGTAGCCACACCGTGCTACTGCAAACTGAAGGTCGTTGTACTTGCTAGTTGATAACGGATATTCCCATGGCATTGTTTCCTGTCCTGACCGTTTGTGACTCGTGTTATGGTTGGTCAACGTTGACCACCCATGTTGAAACTCTCTGGTCATGATCAGTGACATATGCCTACTTTGGTTGTTTGGTGTGCATATTAGCCATACTGTGCCACTACGTATTGAAGTACTTTGTCCTTTCTAGTCAATACATAGGCTTCCCGAACCATTTTCTCTTCCTCTGACCATTTGTGCCTCGTGTTATGAGTTGTCGATGTTGACCACACATAGTGGACTTATTCGGTCGTAGTCAGTGACGTATGCATCCTTTGGTTGGTTACTGTGCACGCTAGCCATACCGTGCCACTGCTTATTGAAGGTCTTTGTACTTCCTAGTTGATAACTAGTGTTCCCAACCCAGTGTTTTCCCCTCTGACCATTTGTGACTTGTGTTATGCGTTTTCAACGTTGACCACACGAAGTGAAATTCTTTCGTCATGGTCAGTGACATATGCATACTTTGGTTGGTCACTCTGCATTGAAGCCACATTGTGCCACTACATATTAAAGGTATTTGTACTTGCTAGTAGATAACTAGTATTCACAAACCATTACCTTCCACCCTGACCAATTGTGACTAGTGTTTTGAGTTGTCAAAATTCACCACACCTAGTGACATTATTTGGTCATGGTCAGTGACATATGCTTACTTTGGTTGGTCATCGTGCATGGTCTCCACACCGTGCCACAACGTATAGAAGCCCCTTGTGCTTGCTATGTGATATGTGGTGTTCCCAAACCATTGTTTCCCCCTCTGACCATTTGTGCCTCGTATTATGATTTGTCAACGTGGACCACACACAGCGGATTTCTTTTGGTCAAAGGCAGTACATATGCCTACTTTGGTCGGTCATTGTGCATGGTAGCCACACCGTGCTACTACCGACTGAAGGTCGTTGTACTTGGTAGTTGAGAACGGATATTCTCATAGCATTGTTTCCTATCCTGACCGTTTGTGACTCGTGTTATGGTTGGTCAACGTTGACCACCCATACTGATATTCTCTGGTCATGATCAGTGACATATGCCTAGTTTGATTGTTTGGTGTGCATATTAGCCACACCGTGCCACTACGTATTGAAGTTGTTTGTCCTTTCTAGCCAATACATAGGCTTCCCAACCCATTGTTTTCCCCTCTGACCATTTGTGACTCGTGTTATGCGTTTTCAACGTTGACCACATGAAGTGAAATTTGTTCGTCATGGTTAGTGACATATGCATACTTTGGTTGGTCACTGTGCATTGAAGCCACATTGTGCCACTACATATTGAATGTATTTGTACTTGCTAGTAGATAACTAGTATTCACAAACCATTACCTTCCACCCTGACCATTTGTGACTCGTGTTGTGAGTTGTCAAAGTTTACCACACATAGTGACATTATTTGGTCATGATCAGTGACATATGCCTACTTTGGTTGGTCATCGTGCATGGTTTCCACACTGTGCCACAACGCATTGAAGCCCCTTGTGCTTGCTATGTGATACTTGGTGTTCCCAAACCATTGTTTCCCCCTCTGACCATTTGTGACTTGTATTATTAGTTGTCAACGTTGACCACACACAGCGGATTTCTTTGGTCAAAGGCAATAAATATGCCTACTTTGCTCGGTCATTGTGCATGGTAGCCAAACCGTGCTACTACTGACTGAAGGTCGTTGTACTTGGTAGTTGAGAACCGACATTCTCATAGCAGTTTTTCCTCTCCTAACCTTTTGTGACTCGTGTTATGGTTGGTCAACGTTGACCACCCATATTGAAATTCTCTGGTCATGATCAGTGACATATGCCTGGTTTGATTGTTTTGTGTGCATATTAGCCACACCGTGCCACTACGTATTGAAGTTATTTGTTATTTTCTAGCCAATACATAGGCTTACCAAACCATTGTCTCTCCCTCTGACCATCTGTGACTCGTGTTGAGTTGTCAATGTTGACCACACATAGTGGACTCATTCGGTCGTAGTCAGTGACGTATGCATCCTTTGGTTGGTCACTGTGCACGCTAGCCATACCGTGCCACTGCTTGTTGAAGGTATTTGTACTTGCTAGTTGATAACTAGTGTTTTCAACCCATTGTTTTTCCCTCTGACCATTTGTGACTTGTGTTATGTGTTTTCAACGTTGACCACATGAAGTGAAATTTGTTGGTCATGGTTAGTGACATATGCATACTTTGGTTGGTCACTGTGCATTGAAGCCACATTGTGCCACAACATATTGAAGGTATTTGTACTTGCTAGTCAATAATTAGTATGCACAAACCATGATCTTCCACCCTGACCATTTGTGACTCGTGTTATGAGTTGTCAAAGTTTACCACACTTAGTGACATTATTTGGTCATGGTCAGTGACATATGCGTCCTTTGGTTGGTCATCGTGCATGGTCTCCACACCGTGCCACAACGTATTGAAGCCCCTTGTGCTTGCTATGTGATACTTGGTGTTCCCAACCCATTGTTTCCCCCTCTGACAGTTCGTGACCCATATTATGGGTTGTCAACGTTGACCACACATAGTAAAATTATTTGGTCTTGGTAAGTGGCACATGCCCAATCTGGTTGGTCATTGTACATGGTAGCCACACCGTTCCACTACTTGTTGAAAGTATTTGCACTTGCTAGTCAATAAATAGCAAAAGGTTTCTCCCTTTGACACCAGGTCGGTTTGTGTTTATTTGTTACGCGTAGGTGCCTTCACTGGAATACTCCCTCCCACCCCACTAGAGGGATGTTCCGTGGACGACCTGGAGGACAGATTTGCGACCGCATTATGACACCCCCTACCCCCCCACGGCTTAGGCTCGAAGGTAGAGTTGAGGTAGCACAACACGGCCGCCCCCCCCCCCTCCCCCAGGTCGCGAGCCTATTCTATATTTCGCTTACGATGATTCAAACCCAGGACCTATCGCTCCAGAATCTAACTCTATAAGCACTAAGCCAACTCACATGGTGTTCATATGTTGTCCAAATGACATTATAAGGGTNCCCCCTACCCCCCCACGGCTTAGGCTCGAAGGTAGAGTTGAGGTAGCACAACACGGCCGCCCCCCCCCCCTCCCCCAGGTCGCGAGCCTATTCTATATTTCGCTTACGATGATTCAAACCCAGGACCTATCGCTCCAGAATCTAACTCTATAAGCACTAAGCCAACTCACATGGTGTTCATATGTTGTCCAAATGACATTATAAGGGTTCCTATGGGTAAAGGGCATAAAACAATGGGGTTTAAGATTATATGGTAGTTTTCAAAAGTATGATAAAAAATTCAGTTTATTCAGAAACAATTGACGCAGACTAAGTTTTGAATTTTGCAACTTCGAGCTTGCATAACCTCTCAACCATTGTTGTGATTGACCAGCCGCAAGAAGGAAAGATGACAAGACACAGTGAAGCTCTTTTAATTTTATTCAATGACACAAGAATATTGTTGTTGGTCATTGTGCATGGTAGCCATACTGTGCCACCACTTATCAAAGGTCTTTGTACTTGCTAGTCAATACCAAGTATTCCCAAACCATTGTTTCCCACTCTGACCATTTGTGACTCGTATTATGAGTTGTCAACGTTGACCACACACAGCGGATTTCTCTGGTCAAAGGCAGTACATATACCTACTTTGGTTGGTCATTGTGCATGGTAGGCACACCGTGCTACTACTGACTGAAGGTCATTGTACTTGGTAGTTGAGAACCGATATTCTCATAGCATTGTTTCCTCTCCTTCCCGTTTGTGACTCGTGTTATGGTTGGTCAACGTTGACCACCCATATTGAAATTCTGTGGTCATTATCAGTGACATATGCCTAGTTTGATTGTTTGGTGTGCATATTAGCCACACCGTGCCACTACATATTGAAGTTGTTTGTCCTTTCTAGTCAATACATATGCTTCCCAAACCATTGCCTCTCCCTCTTACCATTTGGGACTGGCGTCATGAGTTGTCAATGTTGACCACACATAGTGGACTTATTCAGTCGTAGTCAGTGACGCATGCATCCTTTGGTTGGTCACTGTGCACGCTAGCCATGTTGTGCCACTGCTTGTTGAATGTCTTTGTACTTGCTAGTTGATAACTAGAGTTCCCAATCCATTGTTTTCCCCTCTGACCATTTGTGACTCGTGTTATGCGTTTTCAACATTGACCACATGAAGTGAAATTTGTTCGTCATGGTTTGTGACATATGCATACTTTGGTTGGTCACTGTGCATTGAAGCCACATTGTGCCACTACATATTAAAGGTATTTGTACTTGCTAGTAGATAACTAGTATTCACAAACCATTACCTTCCACCCTAACCATTTGTGACTCGTGTTGTGAGTTGTCAAAGTTTACCACACTTAGTGACATTATTTGGTCATGGTTAGTCACATATGCCTACTTTGGTTGGTCATCGTGCATGGTCTCCACACCGTGCCACAACGTATTGAAGCCCCTTGTGCTTGTTATGCGATACGTGGTGTTCCCAAACCATTGTTTTCCCCCTCTGACCATTTGTGACTCGTATTATGAGTTGTCAACGTGGACCACACACAGCGGATTTCTTTGGTCAAAGGCAGTACATATGCCTACTTTGGTCGGTCATTGTGCATGGTAGCCACACCGTGCTACTACCGACTGAAGGTCGTTGTACTTGGTAGTTGAGAACCGATATTCTCATAGCATTGTTTCCTCTCCTGACTGTTTGTGACTCGTGTTATGGTTGGTCAACGTTGACCACCCATATTGAAATTCTCTGGTCATGATCAGTGACACATGCCTAGTTTGATTGTTTGGTGTGCATATTAGCCACACCGTGCCACTACGTATTGAAGTTCTTTGTCCATTATAGCCAATACATAGGCTTCCCAATCCATTGTTTTCCCCTCTGAACATTTGTGACTCATGTTATGAGTTGTCAATGTTGACCACACATAGTGGACTTATTTGGTCGTAGTCAGTGACGTATGCATCCTTTGGTTGGTCACTGTGCACGCTAGCCATACCGTGCCACTACTTGTTGAAGGTCTTTGTACTTCCTAGTTGATAACTAGTGTTCCCAACCCATTGTTTTCCCCTTTGACTATTTGTGACTCGTGTTATGCATTTTCAACGTTGACCACATGAAGTGAAATTCTTTTGTCATCCTCAGTGACATATGCATGCTTTGGTTGGTCACTGCGCATTGAAGCCACATTGTGCCACTACATATTGAAGGTATTTGTACTTGCTATTAGATAACTAGTATTCACAAACCATTACCTTCCACCATGACCATTTGTGACCCGTGTTGTGAGTTGTCAAAGTTTACCGCACATAGTGACATTATTTGGTCATGGTCAATGACATATGCCTACTTTGGTTGGTCATCCTGCATGGTCTCCACACTGTGCCACAACGTATTGAAGCCCAGTGTGCTTGCTATGTGATACTTGGTGTTCCAAGACCATTGTTTCCCCCTCTGACCATTTGTGACTCGTATTATGAGCTGTCAACGTTGACCACACACAGCGGATTTCTTTGGTCAAAGGCAGTACATATGCCTATTTTGGTCGGTCATTGTGCATGGTAGCCACACCGTGCTACTACTGACTGAAGGTCGT
Organism: Penium margaritaceum; assembly: GCA_023375785.1. Classification (NCBI taxonomy): domain Eukaryota; kingdom Viridiplantae; phylum Streptophyta; class Zygnematophyceae; order Desmidiales; family Peniaceae; genus Penium; species Penium margaritaceum. Next base: position 24,045 of record SZWC01001589.1, on the reverse strand, counting down.
TGTTCTTGGTAGTTGAGAACCGATATTCTCATAGCATTGTTTCCTCTCCTGACCGTTTGTGACTCGTGTTATGGTTGGTCAACGTTGACCACCCATATTGAAATTCTCTGGTCATGATCAGTGACATATGCCTACTTTGATTGTTTGGTGTGCATATTAGCCACACCGTGCCACTACGTATTGAATTTCTTTGTCCTTTCTAGCCAATACATAGGCTTCCCAATCCATTGTTTTCTCTTCTGAAAATTTGTGACTCGTGTTATGCGTTTTCAACGTTGACCACATGAAATGAAATTTGTTCGTCATAGTTAGTGACATATGCATACTTTGGTTGGTCACTGTGCATTGAAGCCACATTGTGCCACTACATATTGAATGTATTTGTACTTGCTAGTAGATAAATAGCATTCACAAACCATTACCTTCCACCCTGACCATTTGTGACTCGTGTTGTGAGTTGTCAAAGTTCACCACACTTAGTGACATTATGTGGTCATGGTCAATGACATATGCCTACTTTGGTTGGTCATCGTGCATGGTCTCCACGCCGTGCCACAATGTATTGAAGCCCCTTGTGCTTGCTATGTGATACGTGGTGTTCCCAACCCATTGTTTCCCCCTCTGACCATTTGTGACTCGTATTATGAGTTGTCAACGTGGACCACACACAGCAGATTTCTTTGGTCAAAGGCAGTACATATGCTTATTTTGGTCGGTCATTGTGCATGGTAGCCACACCGTGCTACTACTGAATGAAGGTCGTTGTACTTGGTAGTTGAGAACCGATATTCTCATAGCATTGTTTCCTCTCCTGACCATTTGTGACTTGTGTTATGGTTGGTCAACGTTGACCACCCATATTGAAATTCTCTGGTCATGATTAGTGACATATGCCTGGTTTGATTGTTTGGTGTGCATATTAGCCACACGGTGCCACTATGTATTGAAGTTCTTTGTCCTTTCTAGCCAATACATAGGCTTCCCAATCCATTGTTTTCCCCTCTGAACATTTGTGACTCGTGTTATGCGTTTTCAACGTTGACCACATGAAGTGAAATTTGTTCGTCATGGTTAGTGACATATGCATACTTTGGTTGGTCACTGTGCATTGAAGCCACATTGTGCCACTACATATTGAATGTATTTGTACTTGCTAGTAGATAAATAGTATTCACAAACCATTACCTTCCACCCTGACCATTTGTGACTCATGTTGTGAGTTGTCAAAGTTTACCACACAAAGTGACATTATTTGATCATGGTCAGTGACATATGCCTACTTTGGTTGGTCATCGTGCATGGTCTCCACACNGTGCCACAACGTATTGAAGCCCCTTGTGCTTGCTATGTGATACTTGGTGTTCCCAAACCATTGTTTCCCCCTCTGACCATTTGTGACTCGTATTATGAGTTGTCAACGTTGACCACACACAGCGGATTTCTTTGGTCAAAGGCAGTACATATGCCTACTTTGGTCGGTCATTGTGCATGATAGCCACACCGTGCTACTACTGACTGAAGGTCGTTGTACTTGGTAGTTGAGAACCGATATTCTCATAGCATTGTTTCCTCTCCTGACCGTTTGTGACTCGTGTTATGGTTGGTCAACGTTGACCACCCATATTGAAATTCTATGGTCAGGGTTTGTGACATATGCCTAGTTTGATTGTTTGGTGTGCATATTAGCCACACCGTGCCACTACGTATTGAAGTTGTTTGTCCTTTCTAGCCAATACATAGGCTTCCCAATCCATTGTTTTCCCCTCTGACCATTTGTGACTCGTGTTATGCGTTTTCAACGTTGACCACATGAAGTGAAATTTGTTCGTCATGGTTAGTGACACATGCATAATTTGGTTGGTCACTGTGCATTGAAGCCACATTGTGCCACTACATATTGAATGTATTTGTACTTGCTAGTAGATAGCTAGTATTCACAAACCATTACCTTCCACCATGACCATTTGTGACTCGTGTTGTGAGTCGTCAAAGTTTACCACACATAGTGACATTATTTGTTCATGGTCAGTGACATGTGCCTACTTTGGTTGGTCATCGTGCATGGTTTCCACACTGTGCCACAACGTATTGAAGCCCCTTGTGCTTGCTATGTGATATTTGGTATTCCCAAACCATTGTTTCCCCCTCTGACCATTTGTGACTCGTATTATGAGTTGTCAACGTTGACCACACACAGCGGATTTCTTTCGTCAAAGGCAGTACATATGCCTACTTTGGTCGGTCATTGTGCATGGTAGCCACATCGTGCTACTACCAACTGAAGGTCGTTGTACTTGGTAGTTGAGAACCGATATTCTCATAGCATTGTTTCCTCTCCTGACCGTTTGTGACTCGTGTAATGGTTGGTCAACGTTGACCACCCATATTGAAATTCTCTGGTCATGATCAGTGACATATGCCTAGTTTGATTGTTTGGTGTGCATATTAGCCACACCGTGCCACTACATATTGAAGTTCTTTGTCCTTTCTAGCCAATACATAGGCTTCCCAATCCATTGTTTTCCCCTCTGACCATTTGTGACTCGTGTTATGCGTTTTCAA
>SZWC01001589.1:6497-21225 GCA_023375785.1 Penium margaritaceum | reverse complement strand
GTATTTGTACTTGCTAGTAGATAACTAGTATTCACAAACCATTACCTTCCACCCTGACCATTTGTGACTCGTGTTGTGAGTTGTCAAAGTTTACCACACATAGTGACATTATTTGGTCATGGTCAGTGACATATGCCTACTTTGGTTGGTCATCGTGCATGGTCTCCACACTGTGCCACAACGTATTGAAGCCCCTTGTTCTTGCTATGTGATACTTGGTATTCCCAAACCATTGTTTCCCCCTTTGACCATTTGTGACTCGTATTATGAGTTGTCAACGTTGACCACACATAGCGGACATATTCGGTCGTAGTCAGTGACGTATGCATCCTTTGGTTGGTCAGTGTACACGCTAGCCATACCGTGCCACTGCTTGTTGAAGGTCTTTGTACTTCCTAGTTGATAACTAGTGTTCCCAACCCATTGTTTTCCCCTCTGACCATTTGTGACTCGTGTTGTGAGTTGTCAAAGTTTACCACACATAGTGACATTATTTGGTCATGGTCAGTGACAGATGCCTACTTTGGTTGGTCATCGTGCATGGTCTCCACACCGTGCCACAACGTATTGAAGCCCCTTGTGCTTGCTATGTGATACTTGATGTCCACAAACCATTGTTTCCCCCTCTGACCATTTGTAACTCATATTATGAGTTGTCAATGTTGACCACACACAGCGGATTTCTTTGGTCAAAGACAGTACATATGCCTACTTTCGTCGGTCATTGTGCATGGTAGCCACACCGTGCTACTATTGACTGAAGGTTGTTCTACTTGGTAGATGAGAACCGATATTCTCATAGCATTGTTTCCTCTCCTGACCGTTTGTGACTCGTGTTATGGTTAGTCAACGTTGACCACCCATATTGAAATTCTCTGGTCATGATCAGTGACATGTGCCTAGTTTGATTGTTTGGTGTGCATATTAACCACACCGTTCCACTACGTATTGATGTTATTTGTCCTTTCTAGCCAACAAATAGGCTTCCCAATCCATTGTTTTCCCCTCTGACCATTTGTGACTCATGTTATGAGTTGTCAATGTTGACCACACATAGTGGACTTATTTGGTCGTAGTCAGTGACGTATGCATCCTTTGGTTGGTCACTGCGCATTGAAGCCACATTGTGCCACTACATATTGAAGGTATTTGTACTTGCTAGTAGATAACTAGTATTCAAAAACCATTACCTTCCACCCTGACCATTTGTGACTCGTGTTGTGAGTTGTCAAAGTTTACCGCACATAGTGATTTTATTTGGTCATGGTCAGTGACATATGCCTACTTTGGTTGGACATCCTGCATGGTCTCCACACTGTGCTACAACGTATTGAAGCCCATTGTGCTTGCTATGTGATACTTGGTGTTCCCAGACCATTGTTTCCCCCTCTGACCATTTGTGACTCGTATTATGAGTTGTCAAACTTGACCACACACAGCGGATTTCTTTGGTCAAAGGCAGTACATATGCCTACCTTGGTCGGTCATTGTGCATGGTAGCCACACCGTGCTACTACTGACTGAAGGTCGTTGTTCTTGGAAGTTGAGAACTGATATTCTCATAGCATTGTTTCCTCTCCTGACCGTTTGTGACTCGTGTTATGGTTGGTCAACGTTGACCACCCATATTGAAATTCTCTGGTCATGATCAGTGACATATGCCTAGTTTGATTATTTGGTGTGCATATTAGCCACACCGTACCACTACGTATTGAAGTTCCTTGTCCTTTCTAGCCAATACATAGGCTTCCCAATCCATTGTTTTCCCCTCTGAACATTTGTGACTCGTGTTATGCGTTTTCAACGTTGACCACATGAAGTGAAATTTGTTCGTCATAGTTAGTGACATATGCATAGTTTGGTTGGTCACTGTGCATTGAAGCCACATTGTGCCTCTACATATTGAATGTATTTGTACTTGCTAGTAGATAACTAGTAATCACAAATAATTACCTTCCACCCTGAGCATTTGTGACTCGTGTTGTGAGTTGTCGAAGTTTACCACACTCAGTGACATTATTTGGTCATGGTCAGTGACATATGCCTACTTTGGTTGGTCATCGTGCATGGTCTCCACACCATGCCACAACGTATGGAAACCCCTTGTACTTGCTATGCGATACGTGGTGTTCCCAAACCATTGTTTCCCCCTCTGACCATTTTTGACTCGTATTAGGAGTTGTCAACGTGGACCACACACAGCAGATTTGTTTGGTCAAAGGCAGTACATATGCCTACTTTGGTCAGTCATTGTGCATGGTAGCCACACCGTGCTACTACCGACTGAGGGTCGTTGTACTTGGTAGTTGAGAACCGATATTCTCATAGCATTGTTTCCTCTCCTGACCGTTTGTGACTCGTGTTATGGCTGGTCAACGTTGACCACCCATATTGAAAATATCTGGTCATGATCATTGACATATGCCTAGTTTGATTGTTTGGTGTGCATATTAGCCATACCGTGCCACTATGTATTGAAGTTCTTTGTCCTTTCTAGCCAATACATAGGCTTCCCAATCCATTGTTTTCACCTCTCACCATTTGTGACTCGTCTTATGCGTTTTCAACGTTGACCACATGAAGTGAAATTTGTTCGTCATGGTTAGTGAAATATGCATACTTTGGTTGGTCACTGTGCATTGAAGCCACATTGTGCCAGTACATATTGAAATTATTTGTACTTTATAGTAGAAAACTAGTATTCACAAACCATTGCCTTCCACCCTGACCACTTGTGACTCGTGTTGTGAGTTGTCGAAGTTTACCACACGTAGTGACATTATTTGGTCATGGTCAGTGACATATGCCTACTTTGGTTGGTCATCGTGCATGGTCTCCACACTGTGCCACAACGTATTGAAGCCCCTTGTGCTTGCTATGTGATACTTGATGTTCCCAAACCATTGTTTCCCCCTCTGACCATTTGTGACTCGTATTATGAGTTGTCAACGTGGACCACACACAACGGAATTCTCTGGTCAAAGGCAGTACATATGCCTACTTTGGTCGGTCATTGTGCATGGTAGCCACGCCGTGCTACTACTGACTGAAGGTCGTTGTACTTGGTAGTTGAGAACCAATATTCTCATAGCATTGTTTCCTCTCCTGACCGTTTGTGACTCGTGTTATTGTTGGTCAATGTTGACCACCCATATTGAAATTCTCTGGTCAGGATAAGTGACATATGCCTAGTTTGATTGTTTGGCGTGCATATTAGCCACACCGTGCCACTACGTGTTGAAATTTTTTGTCCTTTCTAGCAAATACATAGGCTTCCCAATCCATTGTTTTCCCCTCTGACCATTTGTGACTCTTGTTATGGGTTGTCAATGTTGACCACACATAGTGGACTTATTTGGTCGTAGTCAGAAACGTATGCACTCTTTGGTTGGTCACTGTGCACGCTAGCCATACCGTGCCTCTGCTTGTTGAAGGTCTTTGTAATTCCTAGTTGATAACTAGTGTTCTCAACCCATTGTTATCCCCTCTGACCATTTGTGACTCGTGTTATGCGTTTTCAACGTTGACCACATGAAGTGAAATGATTTTGTCATGGTCAGTGACATATGCAAGCTTTGGTTGGTCACTGTGCATTGAAGCCACATTGTGCCACTACATATTGAAGGTATTTGTACTTGCTAGTAGATAACTAGTATCCACAAACCATTACCTTCCACCCTGACCATTTGTGACTCGTGTTGTGAGTTGTCAAAGTTTACCACACATAGTGACATTATTTGGTCATGGTCAGCGACATATGCCTACTTTGGTTGGTCATCGTGCATGGTCTCCACACTGTGCCACAACGCATTGAAGCCCATTGTGCTTGCTATGTGATACTTGGTGTTCCCAAACCATTGTTTCCCCCTCTAACCATTTGTGACTTGTATTATGAGTTGTCAACGTTGACAACACACAGCGGATATCTTTGGTCAGAGGCAGTACATATGCCTACTTTGGTCGGTCATTGTGCATGCTAGCCACACCGTGCTACTACTGACTGAAGGTCGTTGTACTTGGTAGTTGAGAAACGATATTCTCATAGCATTGTTTCCTCTCCTGACCGTTTGTGACTCGTGTTATGGTTGGTCAACGTTGACCACCCATATTGAAATTCTCTGGTCATGATCAGTGACATATGCCTAGTTTGATTGTTTGGTGTGCATATTAGCCACACCGTGCCACTACGTATTGAAGTTCTTTGTCCTTTCTAGCCAGTACATAGGCTTCCCAATCCATTGTTTTCCCCTGTCACCATTTGTGACTCGTGTTATGCGTTTTCAACGTTGACCACATGAATTGAAATTTGTTCGTCATAGTTAGTGACATATGTATACTTTGGTTGGTCTCTGTGCATTGAAGCCACGTTGTGCCACTACATACTGAATGTATTTGTACTTGCTAGTAGATAACTAGTATTCACAAACCATTACCTTCCACCCTGCCCATTTGTGACCCGTGTTGTGAGTTGTCAAAGTTTACCACACTTAGTGACATTATTTGGTCATGGTCAGTGACATATGCCTACTTTGGTTGGTCATCGTGCATGGTCTCCACACTGTGCCACAACGTATTGAAACCCCTTGTGCTTGCTATGTGATTTTTGGTGTTCCCAAACCATTGTTTCCCCCTCTGACCATTTGTGACTCGTATTATGAGTTGTCAACGTTGACCACACACATCGGATTTCTTTGGTCAAAGGCAGTACATATGCCTACTTTGGTCGGTCATTGTGCATGGTAGCCACACCGTGCTACTACTGACTGAAGGTCATGGTACTTGGTAGTTGAGAACCGATATTCCCATAGCATTGTTTCCTGTCCTGACCGTTTGTGACTCGTGTTATGGTTGGTCAATGTTGACCACGCATATTGAATTTCTGTGGTCATGATCAGTGACATATGCCTAGTTTGGTTGTTTGGTGTGCATATTAGCCACAGTGCCACTACGTATTGAATTTCTTTGTCCTTTCTAGTCAATACATAGGCTTCCCAACCCATTGTCTCTCCCTCTGACCATTTGTGACTCGTGTTATGAGTTGTCAATGTTGACGACACATAGTGGACTTATTCGGTCGTAGTCAGTGACGTATGCATCCTTTGGTTGGTCACTGTGCATGCTAGCCATACCGTGCCACTGCTTGTTGAAGTTCTTTGTACTTCCTAGTTGATAAATAGTCTTCCCACCCCATTTTTTTCCGCTCTGACCATTTGTGACTCGTGTTATGCGTTTTCGCATGAAGTGAAATTCTTTCGTCATGGTCAGTGACTTATGCATACTTTGGTTGGTCACTGTGCATTGAAGCCACATTGTGCCACTACATATTGAAGGTATTTGTACTTGCTAGTAGATAACTAGTATTCACAAACCATTACCTTCCACCCTGACCATTTGTGACTCGTGTTGTGAGTTGTCAAAGTTCACCACACTTAGTGACATTATTTGGTCATGGTGAGTGACATATGCCCACTTTGGTTGGTCATCGTGCATGGTCTCCACACCGTGCCACAACGTATTGAAGCCCATTGTGCTTGCTATGTGATACTTGGTGTTCCCAAACCAATGTTTCCCCCTCTAACCATTTGTGACTCGTATTATGAGTTGTCTACGTTGACCACACACAGCGGATTTCTTGGGTCAAAGGCAGTACATATGCCTACTTTGGTCGGTCATTGTACATGGTAGCCACACCGTGCTACTACTGAATGAAGGTCATTATACTTGGTAGTTGAGAACCGATATTCCCATAGCATTGTTTCCTGTCCTGACCGTTTGTGACTTGTGTTATGGTTGGTCAACGTTGACCACCCATATTGAAAATCTCTGGTCATGATCAGTGACATATGCCTAGTTTGGTTGTTTGGTGTGCATACTAGCCACACCGTGCCACTATGTATTGAAGTTATTTGTCCTTTCTAGTCGATACATAGGCTTCGCAACCCATTTTCTCTCCCTCTGACCATTTGTGACCCGTGTTATGAGTTGTCAATGATAACCACACATAGTGGACTTGTTCGATCGTAGTCAGTGACGTATGCATCCTTTGGTTGGTCACTGTGCACGCTAGCCATACCGTGCCACTGCTTGTTGAAGGTCGTACTTCCTAGCTGATAATTAGTGTTCCCAACCCATTGTTTTCCCCTCTGACCATTTGTGACTCGTGTTATGCGTTTTCAACGTTGACCACATGAAGTGAAATTATTTTGTTATGGTCAGTGACATATGCATACTTTGGTTGGTCACTATGCATTGAAGCAACATTGTGCCACTACATATTGAAGGTATTTGTACTTGCTAGTAGATAACTAGTATTCACAAACCATTACCTTCCACCCTGACCATTTGTGACTCGTGTTGTGAGTTGTCAAAGTTTACCACACTTAGTGACATTATTTGGTCATGGTCTGTGACATATGCCTACTTTGCTTGGTCATCGTGCATGGTCTCCACACCGTACCACAACGTATTGAAGCCCCTTGTGCTTGCTATGCGATTCGTGGTGTTCCCAAACCATTGTTTCCCCCTCTGACCATTTGTGACTCCTATTATGAGTTCTCAACGTTGACCACACACAGCGGATTTCTTTGATCAAAGGCAGTACATATGCCTACTTTGGTCGGTCATTGTACATGGTAGCCACACAGTGCTACTACAAACTGAAGGTCGTTGTACTTGGTAGTTGAGAACCGATATTCCCATAGCATTGTTTCCTGTCCTGACCGTTTGTGACTCGTGTTATGGTTGGTCAACGTTGACCACCCATATTGAAATTCTCTGGTCATGATCAGTGACATATGCCCAGTTTGGTTGTTTGGTGTGCATACTAGCCATACCGTGCCACTACGTATTGAAGTTCTTTGTCCTTTCTAGTCGATACATAGGCTTCCCAAACCATTTTCTCTCCCTCTGACCATTTGTGACTCGTGCTATGAGTTGTCAATGTTGACCACACATAGTGGACTTATTTGGTCATAGTCAGTGACATATGCATCCTTTGGTCGGTCACTGTGCACGCTAGCCATACCGTGCCACTGCTTGTTGAAAATCTCTGTACTTCCTAGTTGATAAGTAGTGTTCCCAATCCATTGTTTTCCCCTCTGACCATTTGTGACTCGTGTTATGGGTTTTCAATGTTGACCACATGAAGTGAAATTCTTTCGTCATGGTCAGTAACATATGCATACTTTGGTTGGTCACTGTGCATTGAAGCCACATTCTGCCACTACATATTGAAGGTATTTGTACTTGCTAGTAGATAACTAGTATTCACAAACCATTACCTTCCACCCTGACCATTTGTGCCCATGTAAGTTGTCAAAGTTTACCACACATAGTGACATTATTTGGTCATGGTCAGTGACATATGCCTACTTTGGTTGGTCACCGTGCATGGTCTCCACACCGTGCCAAGATGTATTGAAGCCCCTTGTGCTTGCTATGTGATACGTGGTGTTCCCAAACCATTGTTTTCCCCTCTGACCACTTGTGACTCGTATTATGAGTTGTCAACGTGGACAACACACAACAGATTTCTTTCGTCAAAGGCAGTACATATGCCTACTTTGGTCGGTCTTTGTGCATGGTAGCCACACCGTGCTACTACCGACTGAAGGTCATTGTACTTGGTAGTTGAGAACCGATATTCCCATAGCATTGTTTCCTGTACTGACCGTTTGTGACTCGTGTTATGGTTGGTCAACGTTGACCACCCATATTGGGATTCTCTGGTCATGATCAGTGACATGTGCCTAGTTTGATTGTTTGGCGTGCATATTAGCCACACCGTGCCACTACGTATTGAAGTTCTTTGTCTGTTCTAGCCAATACATAGACTTCCCAATCCATTGTTTTCCCCTCTGACCATTTGTGACTCGTGTTATGCGTTTTCAACGTTGACCACATGAAGTGAAATTTGTTCGTCATGGTTAGTGACATATGCATACTTTGGTTGGTCACTGTGCATTGAAGCCACATTGTGCCACTACATATTGAATGTATTTGTACTTGCTAGTAGATAACTAGTATTCACAAACCATTACCTTCCACCCTGACCATTTGTAACTCGTGTTGTGAGTTGTCAAAGTTTTCCACACATAGTGACATTATTTGGTCATGGTCAGTGACATATGCCTACTTTGGTTGGTCATCGTGCATGGTCTCCACACAGTGCCACAACGTATTGAAGCCCCTTGTGCTTGCTATGTGATACTTGGTGTTCCCAAACCATTGTTTCCCCCTCTGACCATTCGTGACTCGTATTATGAGTTGTCAACGTTGACCAGACACAGCGGATTTCTTTGGTCAAAGACAGTACATATGCCTACTTTGGTCGGTCATTGTACATGGTAGCCACACCGTGCTACTACAAACTGAAGGTCGTTGTACTTGGTAGTTGAGAACCGATATTCCCATAGCATTGTTTCCTGTGCTGACCGTTTGTGACTCGTGTTATGGTCGGTCAACGTTGACCATCCATGTTGAAATTCTCTGCTCATGATAAGTGACATATGCCTAGTTTGGTTGTTTGGTGTGCATACTAGCCACACCGTGCCACTACGTATTGAAGTTCTTTGTCCTTTCTAGTCAATACATAGCCTTCCCAAACCATTTTATCTCACTCTGACCATTTGTGACTCGTGTTATGAGTTGTCAATGTTGACCACACATAGTGGACTTATTCGGTCGTAGTCAGTGACGTATGCATCCTTTGAATGGTCACTGTGCACGCTAGGCATACCGTGCCACTGCTTGTTGAAGGTGTTTGTTCTTCCTAGTTGATAAGTAGTGTTCCCAACCCATTGTTTTCCCCTCTGACCATTTGTGACTCGTGTTATGCGTTTTCAACGTTGACCAGATGAAGTGAAATTTGTTCGTCATGGTTAGTGACATATGCATACTTTGGTTGGTCACTGTGCATTGAAGCCACATTGTGCCACTACATATTGAATGTATTTGTACTTGCTAGTAGATAACTAGTATTCACAAACCATTACCTTCCACCCTGACCATTTGTGACTCGTGTTGTGAGTTGTCAAAGGTTACCACACATAGTGACATTATTTTGGTCATGGTCAGTGACATATGCCTACTTTGGTTGGTCACCGTGCATGGTCTCCACACCGTGCCACAACGTATTGAAGCCCCTTGTGCTTGCTATGTGATACCTGGTGTTCCCAAACCATTGTTTCCCCCTCTGACCATTCGTGACTCGTATTATGAGTTGTCAACGTTGACCACACACAGCGGATTTCTTTGGTCAAAGGCAGTACATGTGCCTACTTTGGTCGGTCATTGTACATGGTAGCCACACTGTGCTACTACAAACTGAAGGTCATTGTACTTGGTAGTTGAGAGCCGATATTCCCATAGCATTGTTTCCTCTCCTGACCGTTTGTGACTCGTGTTATGGTTGGTCAACGTTGACCACCCATATTGAAATTCTCTGGTCATGATCAGTGACATATGCCTAGATTGATTGTTTGGTGTGCATATTAGCCACACCATGCCACTACGTATTGAAGGTCTGTGTCCTTTCTAGCCGATACATAGGCTTCCCAATCCATTGTTTTCCCCTCTGACCATTTGTGACTCGTGTTATGCGTTTTCAACGTTGACCACATGAAGTGAAATTTGTTCGTCATGGGTAGTGACATATGCATACTTTGGTTGGTCACTGTGCATTGAAGCCACATTGTGCCACTACATAATTAATGTATATGTACTTGCTAGTAGATAACTAGTTTTCAAAAACCATTACCTTCCACCCTGACCATTTGTGACTCGTGTTGTGGGTTGTCAACGTTTACCACACTTAGTGACATTATTTGGTCATGGTCAGTGACATATGCCTACTTTGGTTGGTCATCGTGCATGGTCTCCACACTGTGCCACAACGTATTGAAGCCCCTTGTGCTTGCTATGTGATACTTTGTGTTCCCAAACCATTGTTTCCCCCTCTGACCATTCGTGACTCGTATTATGAGTTGTCAACGTTGACCACACACTGCGAATTTCTTTGGTCAAAGGCAGTACATATGCCTACTTTGGTCGGTCATTGTGCATGGTAGCCACACCGTGCTACTACTGGCTGAAGGTCGTTGTACCTGGTAGTTGAGAACCAATATTCCCATAGCATTGTTTCCTGTCCTGATCGTTTGTGACTCGTGTTATGGTTGGTCAACGTTGACCACCCATGTTGAAATTCGCTGGCCATGATCAGTGACATATGCCTAGTTTGGTTGTTTGGTGTGCATACTAGCCACACCGTGCCACTACGTAATGAACTTCTTTGTCCTTTCTAGTTAATACATAGTCTTCCCAAACCATTTTATCTCCCTCTGACCATTTGTGACTCGTGTTATGAGTTGTCAATGTTGACCACACATAGTGGACTTTTTCGGTCGTAGTCAGTGACGTATGCATCCTTTGCTTGGTCACTGTGCATGCTAGCCATACCGTGCCATTGCTTGTTGAAGGTCTTTGTACTTCCTAGTTAAAAACTAGTGTTCCCAACCCATTGTTTTCCCCTCTGACCATTTGTGACGCGTGTTATGCGTTTTCAATGTTGACTACATGAAGTGGAATTCTTTCGTCATGGTCAGTGACATATGCATACTTTGGTTGTTCACTGTGCATTGAAGCCACAATCTGCCACTACATATTGAAGGTATTTGTACTTGCTAGTAGATAACTAGTATTCACAAACCATTACCTTCCACCCTGACCATTTGTGACTCGCGTTGTGAGTTGTCAAAGTTTACCACACATGTGGACATTATTTGGTCATGGTCAGTGACATATGCCTACTTTGGTGGGTCACCGTGCATGGTCTCCACACTGTGCCACAACGTATTGAAGCCCCTTGTGCTTGCTATGTGATACGTGGTGTTCCCAAACCATTGTTTTCCCCTCTGACCATTTCTGACTCGTATTATGAGTTGTCAACGTGGACCACACACAACGGATTTCTTTGGTCAAAGGCAGTACATATGCCTACTTTGGTCGGTCTTTGTGCATGGTAGCCACACCGTGCTACTACTGACTGAAGGTCGTTGTACTTGGTAGTTGAGAACCGATATTCCCATAGCATTGTTTCCTGTCCTGACCGTTTGTGACTCGTGTTATGGTTGGTCAACGTTGACCACCCATATTGAAATTCTTTGGTCATGATCAGTGACATATGCCTCGTTTGATGGTTTGGTGTGCATATTAGCCACACCGTGCCACTAAGTATTGAAGTTCTTTGTCCATTCTAGCCAATACATAGGCTTCCCAATCCATTGTTTTCCCCTCTGACCATTTGTGACTCGTGTTATGCGTTTTCAATGTTGACCACATGAAGTGAAATTCTTTCGTCATGGTCAGTGACATATGCATACTTTGGTTGGTCATTGTGCATTGAGGCCACATTCTGCCACTACATATTGAAGGTATTTGTACTTGTTAGTAGATAACTAGTATTCACAAACCATTACCTTCCACCCTGACCATTTGTGACTCGTGTTGTAAGTTGTCAAAGTTTACCACACATAGTGACATTATTTGGTCATGGTCAGTGATATATGCCTACTTTGGTTGGTCACCGTCCATGGTCTCCACACCGTGCCACAACGTATTGAAGCCCCTTGTGCTTACTATGTGATACGTGGTGTTCCCAAACCATTGTTTTCCCCTCTGACCATTTGTGACTCGTATTATGAGTTGTCAACGTGGACCACACACAACGGATTTCTTTGGTCAAAGGCAGTACATATGCCTACTTTGGTCGGTCATTGTACATGGTAGCCACACTGTGCTACTACTGACTGAAGGTCGTTGTACTTGGTAGTTGAGAACCGATATTCCCATAGCATTGTTTCCTGTCCTGACCGTTTGTGACTCGTGTTATGGTTGGTCAACGTTGACCACCCATGTTGAAATTCTCTGGTCATGATCAGTGACATATGCCTAGTTTGGTTGTTTGGTGTGCATATTAGCCACACCGTGCCACTACGTATTGAAGTTCTTTGTCCTTTCTAGTCAATACATAGGCTTCCCAAACCATTGTCTCTCCCTCCGACCATTTGTGACTCGTGTTATGAGTTGTCAATGTTGACCACACATAGTGGACTTATTCGGTCGTAGTCAGTGACGTATTCATCCTTTGGTTGGTCACTGTGCACGCTAGCCATACCGTGCCACTGCTTGTTGAAGGTCTTTGTACTTCCTAGTTGATAACTAGTGTTCCCAACCCATTTTTTTCCCCTCTGACCATTTGTGACTTGTGTTATGCGTTTTCAACGTTGACCACGCGAAGTGAAATTTGTTCGTCATGGTTAGTGACATATGCATACTTTGGTTGGTCACTGTGCATTGAAGCCACATTGTGCCACTACATATTGAAGGTATTTGTACTTGCTAGTAGATAAGTAGTATTCACAAACCATTACCTTCCACCCTGACCATTTGTGACTCGTGTTGTAAGTTGTCAACGTTTACCACACATAGTGACATTATTTGGTCATGGTCAGTGATATATGCCTACTTTGGTTGGTCACCGTCCATGGTCTCCACACCGTGCCACAACGTATTGAAGCCCCTTGTGCTTGGTATGTGATACGTGGTGTTCCCAAACCATTGTTTCCCCCTCTGACCATTTGTGACTCGTATTATGAGTTGTCAACGTGGACCACACATAGCGGATTTCTTTGGTAAAAGGAAATACATATGCCTACTTTGGGTGGTCATTGTGCATTGTAGCCACACCGTGCTACTACTGACTGAAGGTCATTGTACTTGGTTGTTGAGAACCAATATTCTCATAGCATTGTTTCCTCTCCTGACCGTTTGTGACTCGTGTTATGGTTGGTGAACGTTGACCACCCATATTGAAATTCTGTGGTCATGATCAGTGACATATGCCTAGTTTGGTTGTTTGGTGTGCATATTAGCCACACCGTGCCACTGCGTATTGAAGTTCTTTGTCCTTTCTAGCCAATACATAGGCTTCCCAAACCATTGTCTCTCCCTCCAACCATTTGTGACTCGTGTTATGAGTTGTCAATGTTGACCACACATAGTGGACTTATTCGGTTGTAGTTAGTGACGTATGCATCCTTTCGTTGGTCACTGTGCACGCTAGCCATACCGTGCCACTGCTTGTTGAAGGTCTTTGTACTTCCTAGTTGATAAGTAGTGTTCCCAACCCATTGTTTTCCCCTCTGACCATTTGTAACTCGTGTTATGCGTTTTCAATGTTGACCACATGAAGTGAACTTCTTTCGTCATGGTCAGTGACATATGCATACTTTGGTTGGTCACTGTGCATTGAAGCCACATTCTGCCACTACATATTGAAGGTATTTGTACTTGCTAGTAGATAACTAGTATTCACAAACCATTACCTTCCACCCTGACCATTTGTGACTCGTGTTGTAAGTTGTCAAAGTTTACCACACATAGTGACATTATTTGGTCATGGTCAGTGACATATGCCTACTTTGGTTGGTCACAGTGCATGGTCTCCACACCGTGCCACAACGTATTGAAGCCCCTTGTGCTTGCTATGTGATACGTGGTGTTCCCAAACCATTGTTTTCCCCTATGACCATTTGTGACTCGTATTATGAGTTGTCAACGTGGACAACACACAACGGATTTCTTTGGTCAAATGCAGTACATATGCCTACTTTGGTCGGTCTTTGTGCATGGTAGCCGCACCGTGCTACTACCGACTGAAGGTCGTTGTACTTGGTAGTTGAGAACCGAATTCCCATAGCATTGTTTCATGTCCTGACGGTTTGTGACTCGTGTTATGGTTGGTCAACGTTGACCACCCATATTGAAATTCTCTGGTCATGATCAGTGACATATGCCTAGTTTGATTGTTTGGTGTGCATATTAGCCACATCGTGCCACTAGGTATTGAAGTGCTTTGTCCTTTCTAGCCAATACATAGGCTTCCCAATCCATTGCTTTCCCCTCTGACCATTTGTGACTCGTGTTATGCGTTTTCAACGTTGACCACACGAAGTGAAATTTGTTCGTCATGGTTAGTGACATATGCATACTTTGGTTGGTCACTGTGCATTGAAGCCACGTTGTGCCACTATATGTTGAATGTATTTGTACTTGCTAGTAGATAACTAGTATTCAAAAACCATTACCTTCCACCCTGACCATTTGTAACTCATGTTGTGAGTTGTCAAAGTTTACCACACATAGTGACATTATTTGGTCATGGTCAGTGACATATGCCTACTTTGGTTGGTCATCGTGCATGGTCTCCACACTGTGCCACAACGTATTGAAGCCCCTTGTGCTTACTATGTGATACTTGGTGTTCCCAAACCATTGTTTCCCCCTTCTGACCATTCGTGACTCGTATTATGAGTTGTCAACGTTGACCACACACAGCGGATTTCTTTGGTCAAAGGCAGTACATATGCCCACTTTGGTCGGTCATTGTACATGGTAGCCACACCGTGCTACTACTGACTGAAGGTCGTTGTACTTGGTAGTTGAGAACCGATATTCCCATAGCATTGTTTCCTGTCCTGACCGTTTGTGACTCGTGTTATGGTTGGTCAACGTTGACCACCCATGTTGAAATTCTCTGGTCATGATCAGTGACTTATGCCTAGTTTGGTTGTTTGGTGTGCATATTAGCCACACCGTGCCAATATGTATTGAAGTTCTTTGTCCTTTCTAGTCAATACATAGGCTTCCCAAACCATTTTATCTCCCTCTG
>SZWC01001588.1:253793-267209 GCA_023375785.1 Penium margaritaceum | reverse complement strand
CCCCCCCCATCCCCCACCCCTCGAAACTGTCACGGCCCTCCATCGCGATGGCCGCAATGGAGGGCCGCATTCTCCTAGGCATGCCGGTTTTCGCCATGCTTAATCAGCAACATGCGTCCCTGTTTGAGCATGGTGAAAACTGAGGGGCGGATGGGGCTTGTTTTTTCCGGACAGGGGCGAATGGGGCTTATTGTTCCGACGAAGGGGTATATGAGGCTTATTGTTCCAATGAAGTGGTATATGAGGGTCATGGGTAACAAAACAGGGGGGAATCCGCATTTTTGCCGGACATATTAACCCTTTGTTTTCTTACTTTTGTGTGTTTGAGCCGCAAGAAAATCGTGATTGGTGGATCGGTCATTTTTCTGACACGTCCACCGATCAGGGTGCAAGAATTTGTAGGACTGTATGTCCCCCCACGCCCGCGGACGCACTGAGTAGGTCGGCCAAAGAGAAAAAAATCACGGAAATCGACCTAAATGTCCGGACAAACCCCGGATAGTAGAGAATGACCAGTCTGACGCCAGGACAAAAGGGTAAATGTGACAGTGGGTGCTCTCTGGAGATTAGGCTTTAGTGTGTGGAGAGCACAGTCGCAGCGGAAAGATAGACTTGGAGATGTCTGGAAGCCAAAGCTGGAAAATGTAAGTTAATTAGATTGAACTGAGTACAGGGTATTTATACTGTGCGGTAGGCTAGCCCAGGCCTCAGCCTACTGCTTTCCTAGCTTGCTACGACAAGCTACTTGCCCCTGAACTCGGTGCTCTGCTTGCACCTGAACCAGGTGCTCTACTTGCACCTAATGCCTAGTGCGGGAAATGCGAGATGGTCTGTCTTCTCTCTTGGCAAGCCGCTGCGTTGATCTCGTATGGCTCTTGGCGGTGGGTGCGGTTGCCTTGTTGTACACGCCACCGGAGAACTGCGACCGTCGCACGGTCGCAGTCACCGGTTTTACTACCACCGTTGACCGCGTCCGTTGCCGGGGCCGTCCATCGAAGCAACCCCTCGGCGGATGGCGTCACCGGTACGCCAATCGTTGAGAGGAGGGGAAGCCACCCTCGCGTGGTGTGTTCGGAACGCCACGTGAAGGTGCAAGCGAAACACTCCCTTGGCGTGTGGAGCTCGCACTTGCTCGCTCACTCCTCGCGTCCTCGCGTCCTTGCATCCCCGCATCCGCACAATCGCGGTCTAGCGGAGGTGAGCTCGACCGCGAGCCAAATCTTCTGAAAAATGGAAAATGGCCCAGATGCCCCTCAAACTCGAACGGGGCCCCGAGTCAGTAAGAAAAACAGGGCTCCTGGTTACATTCCCCCCCCCCCCCCGTCGGAGGCGCGACGTCTCGGCGCGCGTGAGATACTCCAGGAGAACAGTGTTGGTACCCCCGACATGGAAGTTGGCCTCTGGCTCCCAAGAGTTATGTTCCGCCGGGTACCCCTTCCACTGCACCAGAAACTCACGCCGATGTCCCCTCTGTCGGTCCGCCAGAATCTTCTCCACCTCAAACTCCTCACTCCCTTCAACGTGGACAGTAGGAGGTGGAGCTGTCCTGCGACCGTGGAAGAATGTGTTGGGGTCGCGGTAGGCGCGAAGCAAGGAGATATGGAACATCGGATGTATGGTGTAGTGAGCTGACAGCTCCCGCTTGTATGAAATGGTCGACTGCTTCTCCAAAATGCGGAGCGGACCCACCGATTGTGGTTTCAGCTTGGGACTCCCAACTCCCATCAGCCTCAGGTCAGCAAGGTTCAGCATCACCTGATCTCCCACTTGGAACTCTTCTGTGGAGTGATGCTTATCAACCCGCCACTTCTGTTGCTTCTGTGCCTTCAACAGCCGTTGCCACACCACGTCCCAAGTGGTGGCAAACCCGTCAGCAATCTGCTGCACAGCCGAAAGAGATGTTGCCGTAGCAAGGGCGGTTGGGCTCAGTGGCTTGTGGCCATAGACCACCTCAAACGGTGAATTTCCTGTTGATGCTGACACTGCTGAGTTGTAGGCAAACTCTGCCACTCCAAGCTTCTCCTCCCAACCCTCTCCATCTGGTGGGACTATGCTCCACACCAGTTGCTCCAATGTCTGGTTCGTGCGCTCCATCTGCCCATCGCTCTGTGGGTGATGTGCCGTGGTCAGTTGCACCCGCGTGCACAGCTTCTCCATGAGATCTCTCCAGAATCGCGAAGTGAAGCGTGGATCGCGATCTGAGATCACTGACTGTGGCACTCCATGCAGCTTGATGACATGACTGAGGAGGAGTTGAGCTGTCCCGGCAGCTGTGATGCTCTCAGGACATGCGATGAAATGTGCCATCTTGGAAAACCGATCCACCACCACCAACACCGTGTTGTTGCCTTGCTNCGCGTGCCCAGCTTCTCCATGAGATCTCTCCAGAATCGCGAAGTGAAGCGTGGATCGCGATCTGAGACCACCGACTGTGGCACTCCATGCAGCTTGATGACATGACTGAGGAGGAGTTGAGCTGTCCCGGCAGCTGTGATGCTCTCAGGACATGCGATGAAATGTGCCATCTTGGAAAACCGATCCACCACCAACAACACCGTGTTGCTACCTTGCTGCGTCACAGACAACCCGCCAATGAAGTCAAGCGAGATGTCTGTCCATGGCCTCTCTGGTACAAGCAATGGTTGCAGCTCCCCTGGTGGCTTGGTCCTCCGTGCCTTGATGCGTTGGCATACATCGCACTTGCTCACAAACCTCTTGCAATCAGTCACCATTGACGACCACCAATACTTGCGTGCCAAGGCCTTGAGCGTCTTGTCAAAGCTGAAGTGACCCGAGTAATGGGTGTCATGCGCCTCCTCCTGCAACAACTGCTTCAATGGCGCATAGTCCGGCACGACAATCCTGCGCTCCTACCCCCTTCGCCTGTATACTCCATCCCATGTGGCGTCTTTCAGCGTACTACCCGTGAACTCACTGTCCACGCCATAGCCGTGCTTGAACAGGCTATGCATGACTGGAGATCCCATCAGCACTGAGATAGCATTGAGGCTCAAGTCTGGCCTCCTTGATAGAGGATTTTCCGGGTTCACCTTCCCAGGCTTGTACTGGATCTCGTAGTCAAAACTCCCCTCAAGAAACTCCATCAAGCGAGTTGTCGGCGACTGAGATTCGGCTGCGTCTTGAGGTACTTCAGGGCGTAATGGTCCGTGAAGACCACACATCGCCGCGACTCGAGGTAGCACCTCCAGTGCTTGAACGCATGGATCACCGCCAGCATCTCCTTTTCATGGATAGCGTAGTTCAGCTCCGCACCTCGCAATTTGCGAGACGCGTACACAATCGGCTGCGGCCCTTTCATGTGATCCTGCATCAGCACCGCCCCAATGGCATAGTCACTTGCGTGTGTCGCCATGACATACTCCTTGGATGAATCTGGATACACCAGGACCGGAGCGTCACACATTACAGTCTTTAGCTCCTCAAAGCTCTTCTACTCCTGATTGTCCCATTCCCACTGGTGATCCTTCCTAAGCAACTAAGTTAGCGGCACACCCTCCTCTGCGTACCCCCGGATGAATTTCCGGTAGTAGTTGACAAACCCCAGGAAGACCTGGATGTCAGGCACACACTTTGGTGTCGGCCACTGCTTCACTGCTTCCACCTTCTTTGGGTCCATGCAGAGACCCTTGCCGCCTATGATGTGCCCAAGGAACTCCACCTCCCTTTTCTCAAACTCGCACTTGGAGAGCTTTGCAAACAACTTCTCTCTCCGAAGAATTTCCAACACCTGCCGAAGATGTTGCTGATGCTCTTCCAGAGTTCGGGAGTAGACGAGGATGTCGTCGAGGAACACCAATACAAACTCGTCCAAGTGAGGGTGGAAGATCCTGTTCATGAGGCTCATGAACGTTGCAGGAGCGTTGGTCAACCCAAACGGCATCACGAGGTACTCAAAATGACCGTACCCCGTCCGGAACACTGTCTTCTCCACATCCTGCTCCGCAATCCGGATCTGATGGTACCCC
This sequence comes from Penium margaritaceum, assembly GCA_023375785.1. Classification (NCBI taxonomy): domain Eukaryota; kingdom Viridiplantae; phylum Streptophyta; class Zygnematophyceae; order Desmidiales; family Peniaceae; genus Penium; species Penium margaritaceum. The sequence goes on along the minus strand of SZWC01001588.1, from coordinate 263,223 downwards.
GAGCGCAAGTCAATCTTGCTGAAGAACTGCAGTCCCCTCAGCTGGTCAAACATCTCTTCGACCCTTGGCAGCGGGTACCGGTTCTTCATCGTTACGTTGTTCAGTGCGCGATAGTCCACACACATCCGCAGCTCCCCTGTCTTTTTCTTCACAAAGAGGACTGGTGTAGCGTAGGGTGACATCGATGGTCTGATGAAACCTTGCTCCGTCAGCTCCTCCAACTGCTTCTTCAGCCCACCCACCTCATTATCGCTCATATGATAAGAAGCTCGTACCGTTGGAGTTGCTCCGGGAACCAGATCGATTTTGTGGTCGATGTCCTGCTTCCGTGGTAAACCCTATGGCAGCTCAGTAGGAAACACGTCATTGTAGCTATCTAACACTCCTTTGATACCTTCCGACAGCTCTGTTGCAGGTGCTTTCTACTGCTCGCCCTCTTGTTGCTTAGTCTCCGCTGCCAGCACTTCCACCTCTGCAGCTGCTTCCTTCTACCGCACCCACACCAGGCACATTTGTTCCTCCTTGCGCTGACAGTGCTTCAACTGCATGTAACTCAACTGCGGCATCTTGCCTGTTTTGGATTCCTTCTCCTCTGCCCACAACGGCAAAACAATTTGCTCTCCGCTTTTCTTCACTTTCACCTGGCTGCTCACCCAATCCACAGCAGGATTCCACCAGTGCAGCAACTCACGCCCCAGAATGGCGTCATAGGTATGCATTGGGCATGTACGAAAGTTCACCTCGCATGACAGCTTGCCCAGATGGACCCTCAGAGGCTTCAGAGACAGTCCGCACTCCAGCTCCCCTTGTACCAACTTCGCTGTAGTTGCCTTCCCGGGTAGCCGTACAAGCCCCAACCTCTTTGCAAGCTCGTCGCTGAAGAATGAGTGCAACGCGCCGCAATCCTGCAATGCTTTAATCTGCCGGCGAGTCTCGCACCCCTCGCCGTCCGCAAAAGCAGCCGATAAAATTTCAGCTTTCAGGAGGATCCTTGGAACGCTCCCGCTTCCTTCGCTCCGCAGCAATACTCTTGGCAGCTCCCTAGTTGTCGAAGGACTTTCGGGACTGGTGTTTGCTGATGCGGACGAAGCTTTCCCAGCAGATGGCCGCCCGCCACTCACTGCTGGTTGCCGTTTCCCTTTTGCTTCTTCTTGCAGTCCTTCTTGTGGTGCCCAGGCTTCCCGCAGATCCAACAGTTCCCACCACGCGGCTTGCTGTGCTGCTGGCCTCCTTGCACTGCGTCGATCTCCATGGGGTCGGCTTGTTGGTGCTGCGCCCGACTCTGAAAATTCTCCTGCTTCTCACGGAAACCCCCTCGATGGTAGCGTAGCGCGTCGACGCGCTCAGCAGTGGCTACCATCGCCTGGAACTCCGTGATGCTACTTAGTGCCAGCGTGCGCTGAATTTCTGCCTTCAAGCCGACGTGGTATTTGTCTGCCATGTCCGGCTCGCTCATGTCGTCAATCTTCGAGCACAATGCCAAGAAACGGCGTGTGTACTCCTGCACTGAGCCGATCTGCTTCAGCTGCTTAAGCTTGTTGCGTGCGACCATGGAGGCATTCACAAGATCGAATCGATCTCTGATGGCTTGCTTGAATTGAACCCATGTCGTCGGCACGCGAGCTTTAGCTTGCACTGCGCCTGGCTGCCACAACACGGCATGTTGCAAAGCTGCGTTCCCACCTCCACCTTGAGTGGTCAGCATATTCAGCTGCCTCCACCACTCCAATGCTGCTCCGCGTAGCAGTGTCACCGCGGATGACACATGCACGGCATCGTCCTTTGGAGGGCGACCCAGAGCCCCAAAGTAGCTGTTCATTGCAAACAACCAGGTCCGTACACTCGCACCCTTAACAGAGGGATTGAACGCTTCTGGAACCTTTGGCTTTGGTCTCGGCGGACTCCTTGACCGGGCCGCCCCAACCCGCCCAGCGCCAGTCCCGTCCCACAGGTCAGTCATCTGTCGATTGAGCCGCTCATTCTTCAGCTTGAGGGCTCCCAACTGCTCTACGATCTGCTGCAGGGCCTGCTCTATGGCTGTTGATGACTTTTAGCCATTGGAGATCGTTCAAAAAAATTTGGCAGCGTTTCGGCAGCAATCGAGAAAAACTTCGGCTCCAATTCGGCAATCCGGGACAAAAATCTGACGTCTTCGAAGTGCGTGGGAGTCACCCGTCGTCGCCCGCGCGCGCACGGTAGGTCGTGTGAACGCTCTGGAAATGTAGAAACTTTTCCAGAGGTTGGCTCGTGCGTTGGCTTCGAAGTTTGGTCGAGCAATCTCCCTCTCGATCAGCCTCGACGTTGTCCGGCGTAGTCCGTGCCTTCGCTCCTTAAAGTTTTCTGAGCTCCGGCATTGCTTCCGCCCAACACGTGGCTCCGGCTTTGATACCAGATGTGAGAGTGGGTACTCTCTGGAGATTAGGCTTTAGTGTGTGGAGAGCACAGTCGCACCGGAAAGATAGACTTAGAGATTTTTGGAAGCCAGAGCTGAAAAATACAGGTTAATTAGATTGAACTGGGTACAGGGTATTTATACTGTCTGGCTGGCTAGCCCAGGCCTCAGCCTACTCCTTTCCTAGCTTGCTACGACAAGCTACTTGCACCTGAACTCAGTGCTCTGCTTGCACCTGAACCTGGTGCTCTACTTGCACCTAATGCCTAGTGTGAGAAATGCTTGGCCGTCAATTGTCGAGATCGACGGTCTGTCTTCTCTCTTGGCAAGCCGCCGCGTTGACCTCGTATGGCTCTCGGCGGTGGGTGCGGTCGCCTTGTCGTACACACCACCGGAGAACTGCGACCGTCGCACGGTCGCAGTCACCGGTTTTACTGCCACAGTTGACCGCGTCCGTTGCCGGGGCCGTCCGTCGAAGCAACCCCTCGGCGGATGGCGTCACCGGTACGCCAATCGCCGAGAGGAGGGGAAGCCACCCTCGCGTGGCGTGTTCAAAATACCATGCGAAGGTGCAAGCGAAACACGCCCTTGGCATGTAGAGCTCGCACTTGCTCGCTTGCTCCTCGCGTCCTCGCATCCCGGCATCCGCATAGTCGCGGTCGAGCGGAGGTGAGCTCGACCGCGAGCCAAATTTCCGAAAAACGGAAAATGGCCCAGATGCCCCTCAAACTCGGATGAGGCCCCGAGTATGTCAGAAAAACAGGGCATCTGGTTACAGTAAGGAATTTACGTTGGTTTGGGTCCAACCTTGGCCTCACCCTGTCCTGTTTCCCGGAACTGGTCGTCTTGAGACTCGTGAACCCGGCTTCAAACATGGTCAAAATGATTTTGAAAGAAAATAAATTCAACCACCTTCACAGAAGAAGTTAAATAAATTAAATTCTGCATATAATCACGTCATATTGTTTTTCATAACATAATGAAACATTCCAAACTCATCCAATTTTGTCAAAGGTATTTTTTTTGGTGAAGTTCATCACAAATGTTGAAACTAGCATGTTCACAGTACAAGAACAAATTAATCTCATTCAAATAAATTCATCATCAGATAACACCACATCAATAAAAAAGGAAGACATGCCTTTTCAGGTTCTTCTTGAATATGCTGGTGAATTGTTATACATAATACTGTATCGTCAAGCGCATTTGTTCAATATTTGGTTGTGTTTTTTTAGATTTTACATCCACACAAGCTGGAACAAATCCAGCATAGCTTGAGGTAATTTAGGAAGAGTTCGCCCAAATCATACACAATGTTTAAGAGCACACATGGGCTAACAAAAGAAATTAGTTTGAACGAATGCAGGTGATAGTTTAGCAGTCCATTTACAACCAGTTTTCGCTTCCACAAACAAGGTAAAGTCTCACGGAAAACTTTCCATTATGTGGTCCGGGATGCGTTCAATTATTTAGCCTCTTAAGAGATGCTAATCTGAATACTTTTGCTTAGTTACTATGCTACCGTATGCACGCTTTGCGTGTACAACCTGCCTCTTGTTTTGGGTTACATATTGACCTTGCTGCAATCATTGCAAAACTGTTCAGCGTTTTTCGGACGATTTTCCAACATTGGTCTGTTTCGTAAACAGACCACCAAGACATCAAGGTCCGTGGTCCCGGTGTATGATATGATAAGTTAGGTAGAACTTTGTGTGAAATGACGTTACAAGAATGGAAAATTAGTAAAATTGGTTATAGAAAAGTGTTTATTAAGTTATGGTACTCATATTTATGTGAATGCATGCATGAAATCACAATTGGTTTCCACGTAAGGGAATTATTTCCTCATGGTAAGCAAAAGAAATTTTGGATTTCATGAGGAGGTAATACAAGGCAAGAAATGATGAATATTTGTACATGAATCTTTCATTAAACAAAAAATACATAGTGTATCATATTGTGTGTAAGATTGTACATTTCTTGGAATTTCTGCATGTGTTGTCATGAAGTTGAAACTGAGGTACGAATGTATGGCATACTTGACATGTGCAGATGCATATTACTAGTTATTGTCTCTGTTGTGGTTTTCTTTTGTGGCGTGATGTTTCTCACGCTTGTTTGTTCCGCGATTAATCTAACTAGACATGAAGGTACTTCATTTGATATGTGTACATTATTATAAACTACAATTTTCATAGATGCATTCTATACATACATATGCTCATATTGTGCCAATATGCATATAATACGGGTATATGAACATTGGTACACGGTTAATGTGCCTACCATTCATGGAAAAATGTTCATGATGTTTATTTTGTCAATATAACACAATAGAGATACATTACTACTATGCCAATATGCATGTAACGTAGACAATATGCGTGTGTCTATATGCTCAATACGTCTAATATGCTTATTATGGGAATATGCATATGATTTCTACCATGGTTACATTACATTGTGTAGAAACATGACTATAATGTTGAAATGCAGAAAATTGTTATTATGTATTATGTATTTATATACAACTACATGTTGATGTCTGCATCTTTAGTTGTGCTTTTCATCTACAAATAATACTCATAGGTTTTTCATGTCTACATTACAATGCATATGTATACTATAAAAGTATTAGCGTACTTGTAATTATACGTAACTATATGCCTATGTGCTTCCATGTTTTCATAGTTTTGGCTTTTGCATGTGGCTAATTCCTGTGATATTGACTATTTTTCCATGAAACAACCAACATGGGTTGTTGCGTTGATGTGCCTAAGCATCATGTTGACTAAAAACGATCATTACAATACAGAACTTACCTCCTTACCTTGCTTACATATTACAAAGGAAGTTTGGTCGTAATCAAATGTGCACGAAGAAGGTTGTAAGATGTGATGTTTCTCCGGTCTAACTGTGTGTTACATCATGGCAAACGCCGTTGATCATGTTGGCATTGTCAATAGATGAGCTTGGGCTGGTGTGATGTGCAACTGGGAGTGAATGAGGAGCGCCTTATACAAAATAGACTCATTTTACTCAACGTTAAAAAATTCCACGATACAGAACTTGAACCACGACGTATTTTGTATACATAGACAATGAAAGACGTCAACGGCCATCGGTGCTTGAACAATGCATTGCATCTAGTGTGGATTGAACCGACGCCCACTAAAGCCACAACAATGTGGTTGGTTCTTCAAAGGGATCCCTTCCGAAACCGCGGGATGACTATGACCATTCAAGAGCACAGCAGCACCCCAGCAGCACATGCTAGGGACTCTATACACGTCACTGGAACAAGACAACATCCGTTGCTATGGTTTTCAACAACAAAAGTGGCTCACAAATGGGATGCATGTGTGCATGGAACGAGTTGCCAAAAATATGTTGGGTCTTCAGGCCTAAACGTTGCATCACGTCGAAAGTTGTTGATCATGTTGGCATTGTCGATAGATGAGCTTGGGCTGGTGTGGTATGCAATGATATGCAAGGGGGAATGAATGAGGAATGCCTATCACAAGGTAGACTCACTTTACTCAACGTAACTAGACACCACAATGCATCACTTGAACCACGACGTATCCTGTATGCCAAGACGACAGAAGACGTCAAAGACCATTGGTGCTTGAACAATTCATTGCATCTAGTGTGGACTGAACAGACACCCACTCAAACCACGACAACATGGTTGGTTCTTCAAAGGGGTCCCTTCTGGAACGGCGGGGTGGCTATGTCAAGTCAGGATTCCCAATGTACCCCAACACCACATGCTAGGGACTCTGTACGGGTCACTGGTACAAGACAATATCCATTTCTATGGTTTTCAACAACAAAATTGGTTAAAAAATGGGATGTATGTGTGCATTCAATAAGTTGCCAAAGATGTTTTGGGTATTCTCAGCTCAGTATTGCATCATGCTGAAAGTTGTTGATCATGGTGGCATTTTCAATAGATGAGCTTGGCCTGGTGTGGTATGCAATGATGAGCAAGTAGGAGTAAATGAGGAATCCCCATTACAAAATGTACTCAATTTACTCAACGCAACTAGACACCACGATGAAACACTTGAACACGACCTATCCTGTGTGCCAAAACAACTAAAGAAGTCAATGACCATTTGTCCTTGAACAATGCATTGCATCCAGTGTGGACTGAAGCAACACCCACTCAAACCATTACAAATTAGTTGGTTGGCAGTTGCAACCTGCCAGCTTTGAAACAACCAGTGTTGCAACTGCCGGTGTTGAAACTGCTAGTGTTGCAACTGCCAGTGTTGCAACTGCTAGTGATGCAACTGCCATTGTTGCAACTGCCAGCGTTGAAACTGCCAGTGTTGCAACTGTCAGTGTTGCAACTGCCAGTGTCACAATTGCCGGTGTTTCCTCTATCATTGTTGCAACTGCCAGTGTTGCAACTGCCAGTGTTGCAACTGCCAGGGTTGCAACTACCAGTGTTGCAACTGCCAGTGTTGCAACTGCCAGTGTTGAAACTGCCAGTGTCGCAACTGCCAGTGCTGGAACTGCCAGTGCTGCAACTTCCAGTGTTACTAATGCCAGTGTTATAGCTACCATTGTTGCAATTTCCAGTATTGCAACAGCCTGTGTTGCAACATCCAGTGTTGCAAATGCCAGTGTTGCAACTTCCAGTGTTGCAAATACAAGTGTTGCCACTGCCAGTGTTGCAACAGCAAGTGTTGAAACTGCCAGTGCTGCAACTACCAATGTTGCAACTGCCAGTGTTGCAACTGCCAATGTTGCACCTGCCAGCGTTGCAACTGCCAGTGTTGGAACTTCCAGTGTTGCAGCTGCCAGTGTTGCAACTGCCAAGGTTGCAACTTCTGGTGTTGCAACTCCCAATGTTGTAACTGCCATTGATGTAACTGCCAGTGTTGCAACTGCCAGTGTTGCAAGTGCCAGTATCGCAACTGCCAGTTTTGCAACTGCCAATGTTGCAACTGCCAGTGTTGCAACTGCCAGTGTTGCAACATTGATTGTTGCAACTTCCATTGTTGCAACTGCCAGTGTTGCAACTGCCAGTGTTGCAACTGCCAGTGTTGCAGCTGCCGGTGTTGCAACTGCCAGTGTTACAACTACCAGTGTTGCAAATTCCACTGTTGAAACTACCAGTGTTGAAAGTGCCAGTGTTACAACTGCCAACGTTGCAACTACCAGTGTGGCAACTGCCAGTGTTGCAACTGCCAGTGTTGCAAGTGCCAGTGTTGCAACTGCCAAAATTGCAACTGCCAGTGTGTCAACTGCCAATGTTGCACCTGCCAGCGTCGCAACTGCCAGTGTTGCATCTGCCAGTGATGCAACTGCCAGTGTTACAACTGCTAGTGTTGCAACTGCCAGTGTTGCAACTATCAGTGTTGCAACTGCCAGTGTTGCAACTGCCAGTGTTGCAACTTCCAGTGTTGCAACTTCCAGTTTTGCAACTCCCAGTGTTGCAACGTCCAGTGATGCAATTACAAATGTTGCACCTACCAGCGTTACAACTGCCAGTGTTGCAACTGCCAGTTTTGGAACTGCCTGTGTTGCAACTACCAACGTTGCAACTTCCAGTGTTGCAACTGCGAGTGTTGCAACTGCCAGTTATGCATTTGCCAGTGTTGCAACTGCCAGTATTGCAACTGCCAGTGTTGCAACTGCCAGTATTGCAAATTCCACTGTTGCAACTGCCAGTGTTGCAACTGCCAGTGTTGCAACTGCCAGTGATGCAAATTCCAGTGTTGCAACTGCCAGTGTTGCAACTGCCAGTATTGCAACTGCCAGTGTTGCAACTGCCAGTTTTGCAACTGCGAATTCTGCAACTGCCAGTGTTGCAAGTGCCAGGGTTCCAATTGCCAGTGTTGCAACTGCCAGATTTGTAGCTGCCAGTGTTGCAACTACCAGTGTTGTCACTGCCAGTGTTGCAACTGCTAGTGCTGCAACTGCCAGAGTTGCAATTGCCAGAGTTGCAACAGCCAGTGATGCAACTGACAGTGTTTCAAATGCCAGTTTTGCAACTGCCAGTGTTGCAACCGCCAGTGTTGCAACTGCCAGTGTTGCAACTGCGAATGTTGCAACTTCCGGGTTTGCAACTGCCAGTCTTGCAAGTGCCAGAGTTGCAACTGCCAGTGCTGAAACTGCCAATGTTGCAACTGTCAGTGTTACAACTGCCAGTGTTCCAACGGCCAGTGTTGCAACTGGCAGTGATACAAATGCAAGTGTTGCAACTTGTTGCAAATTCCAATGTTGCAACTGCCAGTATTGCAACTGCCAGTGTTGCAACTGCCAGTGTTGCAACTGCCAATGTTGCAACTGCCAGTGTTGCAACTGCCACTGTGGCAACTGCCAGTTGCAACTGCCAGTATTGCAACTGCCATTGTTGCAACTGCCAGTGTTGCAACTGCCAGTAGTGCAACTGCCTGTGTTGAAACTGCCAGTATTGCAACTGGCAATGTTGCAACTGCCAGTGTTGCAACTGCCGCTGTTGTAACTGCCAGTGATGCAAATTCCGGTGTTGCAAGTGCCAGTGTTGCACCTGCACGTGTTACAACTGCCAGTGTTGCAACTACCAGTGTCACAACTGCCAGTGGTGCAACTGCCAGTTTCGCAACTGCCAGTGTTCCATCTGCCAGTGTTGCAACTGCCAGTTGCAACAGGAGGTATAGATAATCCTGCCCGTTTTATACACAACAAAATCAATGTATCAATGTACACTTGCATTTTGGTAAATTCCCGAAATTGTCTTACTACATATTCACCTTCTGTTCATGTGAAGAACTACGTTCTACCTATGCCATGAACCCTCAATGAAAAAGAAAAAACAGCAAATATAATGTGAGACATAAAGTATGTCTGAGTTAGTAGACGTACTTTTGTCCAAGGGCTTGCTGTGTACTGATTTATACACATGGGAACAGATCAAATGTTACTTGAGCATATTATCATCTGGAATGTTGCAGTTGAACACGGTTTTGCGATATGTACCGAAGTCTTTCTCTTGCTCTCTCACTATCGGACTTCCCCTTCCCCCCTCCCTCCCCCCTCCCC